>CAXHJY010000309.1:65000-77500 GCA_964016885.1 Eledone cirrhosa | reverse complement strand
ACATATTCGCCCTTCAAGTTCTTCCAAAGTCGTTGGTTCGGTAGAGTAAACATCCTCCTTTAACCAACCCAAAGAAAAAAAATCACAGGGTGTTAAGTAAGGGCTTCTGGCTGGCCACTCATGCGGATGACAACCCATACATCTCTCAGGGAAGTTGGCATTCAGCCATTCATGAACAACAATAGCAAAATCAAATCTTCAATAACCTCCCAAGTACTGGTAACTGGCCAGATTTCATGTTACAGCATGGTGAAGTTCCTTTCGGCATTCAATAGGGAGTTACTTTTCAATCACCCTGTATATGAAATAGGTGAATTCCTGCTGTGTATGGAGAGGTAACCAAATGATTTCTTACGACTGAAACAGTCCAAGTCCTATAAAAGCCATGTCTATATTAAACATAATGTTTACACTCTACTAATATATTGAGTACTTTACATACTGTGGTTACGACCGATTGAACCCGGGCCTCACACACACACATAGTAAGTAAGGTACTCAATACATTGCAGAGTATAAAAGTTTTAATATAGATGAGATTCTACAGGACGAGAACTGTTTCATTCTTTAGAAATCATCAGGAATCATATATATATATATATGTATATATATATATATATATATATATATATATATATATATATATATATAATTGGTTATGCACGAGTGCATTAATGTTTTCCAGGACACAGTGTTATGTACCGTGTAGTGGAATGTCAGCTTACATAATCTCTGATGATATGGGATAGATTGTGCATTGGATATCGAATATTCTACTAAATATATAGATGTAGCGAGATCTAGGCAAATAGATGTCTCTTGAAACGTACGTAAGAACCGAATAAATCTCTTTTACTGCATCTTTCTGTTCTTTTTAATTCTTTATATATATATATATATATATATATGAAGCCACATGCACCGATTACGCATTGTTTCATAATGAAAGCAGAGAGTAGATTCTTTGCACCATGTTGCTGCATTAAGTGTGGCCGAAACTCGAGAACGGGTAAATATGAAGGTATCCAGTTACGTGCGCTGAGTAGAAGAGTATAACAATGTCTCTACTCTGGGATTTTACTTAATATTTCCTATTGAGTACGCTGAGATGCAACCGGTTCTAGCATTGAAACCCATGCTGGTTCTGTCAACCTATTGTTTTATATATATATATATATCATAAATTCATGCACACAAATATATGTATATATATATATGCATCTATACACACACACACAAGATCCCGTTAAGGGTGAAAGCAGCGATTCTTTGCTTAAACTTTAATCTGTTATTTTAATATATATATATATATATATATATATATATATATATATATATATATATATTATATACATATATATATATATACACACACACACACACTTATATATGTGTGTGCATATATAATCAAACACACACACATATATTTGATATATATATATATACACACACACACACACAGACACATATATATAGATATATATACATATATATATACACACATAAATATATACATATATATATATATATATATATACACATATATTATATACACACTCAAACATATGCATATATATACAAACACACACATATATATATATACAAACACACACATATATATATATACACACACACATATATATATATATATATATATACATATATATATATACACACACACACACACACATCTATATATACATATATATATACACACACAAACACACACATATCTATATATACACATATACACACACACATATATATACACATATCTATATATACACATATACACACACACATATATATACACATATACACACACACCTATATTTACACATAAACACACACACACACATATATACACATATACACACACACACATATATATACACATATACACACACACATATATACACACACACATATATATACACACATATATAGACACATACACACACACATATATATACACATATACACACACACACGCATATATTTACACATATACACACACACATATATACACACACACACAAACACATATATATATATATATTTACTTGTATTTAACCTTGGTAAATGTGTCCCATTTCCCCGCTGCCATTAAAGTGCAGTTGCATCAAAGATATAAAATGCACCAGATGTCATTGTTTAAAGCAAGGTGCAGCTCAGTGACACGAGCTGCAATTTCTAAAGGTATTCATTACTTTAAGTGTAATGTATTGTAGCTATGCGACATACAGCTCCGCATCTGTGTAGGGTTATATGTCTATCTATCTGTCTATCTAATTATTCATCTACCTGTCTATCTAATTATTTATCTATCTATCTAATTATCTACCTGTCTATCTATCTATATATTTATCTACCTGTCTATCTATTTATCTATCTATCTACCTGTCTATTTAATTATCTACCTGACTATCTATCTATGTAATTATATACCTGTCTATCAATATATTTATCTACCTGTCTATCTATTTATCTCCCTATCTATCTAATTATCTGTCTATCTATCTACCTGTCTATTTAATTATCTACCTGTCTATCTATCTATCTAACTATCTACCTGTCTATCTATCTATCTAATTATCTACCTGTCTATCTATATATTTATCTACCTGTCTATCTAATTATCTATCTACTTATTTATCTATCTATCTATTTATTTATCTATTAATCAGTCTATTCTCTGTTTGTCGGTCTGCTTGCTGAGTAAGTTCTGTTTAAATTTCTATAGAAATTCTTGTCTGATAACTTTAATTTTTGTACCATTTTGTAGAGGGACTGCCAGGTCAAACTTTGATCTGGTCAGTCTCTCAAAATATTCTACGCCTTTAGGCGAAATAGTTAAACAAAAAAAAAGTTTTTTCTTGTTGAAAAGTCAATATTTTTTTAAATGGCCGAAGCTTCTTCACCAAAATTCGAAGGAGGAAAGGGGAAGATGAACTTACAGCTTCCCCCTGCCACTGTCACAGTAGCAGAGGTCAAGAAGAAAGGTCAGCCAGAGGAAGAATTCTCTCCACCTGTTAACCGACAACTTGACGTTGCCATGGGAACAACTCAAAGAACCAGCGGCAACAGCAACAACAATGCGACGGACGAAAACAACACCAATAACAATAACAACAACAAGACCAATAACGGTGACAACAACAACAATGATAACAACAACACCACCAACGACAACAACAACACAAACAAACAAAATTTCTCCTTCGCCGAGACGACAAGGAAAACCCTCGACTATCTGCCAGTAGATATAACAAAAGCGAAGGAGCTACTGGCGGATGCGAAAAAATATATAGTGTACGGGGAAAATGGTTCATTCACAATCCATTCCCCCCCGGAACTAAAAAGCCAGAGACTCCTAAACACGGTCATGTTTAGGACAATCTCGAACAAAAGTAAAAAACCAGCTCAACCATCACAGAGCGAGATAGAGCTGGTTTTAAAAGACGTCATGAAGGACATCACCTTCATTCAGAAGGATAGACTCTACGGGAGTCTATCCATTCTCATGAAGGACAGGGACACAGCAGTGAAACTGTCCATCAAACCAATCACATCCACCGCATACACCTTCTACCCTACGTACATGGGTAGAAGAACACAAAAAATAAAAATCCACACCATCCTGCCGATTATGGACATATGGTGGGTTTTGACAGGTTTTCTGGACCTGGAGGATGACATGCTGGTGTCCATGGGAAAGGCATCGGGTGACGCGTTCAGTGGAACGAGCCTCGAACTTGTAGTTCAAATGAGGCCCGAAAGGATCGCCCAGATCCCTGAACGCGTCATACTGGATGATCTAACCTTCATCAACATTACCGTTGAGGGTAGACGGCCCTCGTGTTACCTCTGCGGAACCAGAGGTCACCTGAGGGCTGTCTGTCCCCAACTTAATAAGAAAACCCCAATCCTGCCTACACCACCAACAGCTGCACAACCAACACAATCACCACAACTACCACTACAAAAACAACCACCACAGCTCAAACCAAAACAAAACAATGTCCAACCCATCCCCTCCACTCAAAAAACAAAAACAATTTCCAAAACACCCGTACCGCAAACACAACCCGAAAATATACCCCTCCCCTCCAACGCGGAAGATGACCCTAGTTCGTCGTCAGACGAGGAGGAGCACTTCCACACAATCAAAAGAAAAAAAAGAAAACACACCTCAGACACACAAATGAAAAAAAACCCTCCCCAAAACATAACACTGACACCAACACAAAAGAGCTCACAACAGCAAACAAAAAACACCACACAAAAACAAAAACATGCATACACATACATAAATACAAGAAACAAAAAACTGTTAAACATTGTGTACAACAACAATCTAATAAAAACACAAGGGCCTAACTTCACCCAGGCAGGGGATTTCCTCCACCTCAAAATGATTAAGGCCCCACAGGACACCTATAAAACTTTAAAAAACAATTTTAAAGAGGACGTGGGTCCCCCCTGCGTCGGGCCCATTAACCGCGTCCTCCTAAAAAACTATCCCACCCCCTCCCCAAACACCCTCACAACTCCAAGCTCCCCAACCACACAACACACTGATGCCCCCACACTTCCACAAACCACCACCCCACCCAACAACCCATCCCCCACCCTAATGGAAATTGTGCAGCCCGATACCCGGGACGCAGAGAGGTAAGTGCCTTTTCTCTTCACCACCAACATGGCTATGCTAAGAGTAGGCTGTTTAAATGCGCGTGGCCTGGGCTCAACTTGGAAGCAAGCAATGCTTCTAAATGACCTCAGGTCACAACGTATAGATGTGATGGTTATTTGCGAGGCCCGGATCAGCAACGTGCGACAGCTGGCCCCCACCTTTGATGACTTTGAGATGCACGCATCTCTCTGTCAGCCCGGAGGTGGGGGTGGAGTTGTCGTTCTGCTGCAAAAACATCTGGGTCTCGCAACACAGATGGTACATTTGGACCCGGAGGGTCGACTAGTGGTTCTGGACCTTGGCAGTGGTAAAGGCGGAGCGTTTAGGTTGGTAGCCGCCTACGGCCCTTTCGGGTCAATGCGGCCGGACTTCTTCCATCGTCTGGAGACTTTTCTAGGGACGTCCCGCTCCTTGCTATTAGTGGGGGACTGGAATGGTATCCTAGATGCACGCTGGGACTACGTAGGGGCCTGCCCCGATAGAGAGGGGTGTAATAGCCTCAAAGGGTTAATCGGTCGATTTGACCTGGCCGATAGATATCGACTAGATTTTCCGACTGCGCCAACCTGGACTTGGGCAAATCGTAGCGGATCATCTAGGTCGTACCTAGATAGGTTCTTAGTTAGAATTAAGGATAAGGACTTTTTAAGTTGTCCAAAAATGCGCATTGTTGGCTATTCAGACCACAAATTAGTGACCTGCATGGTCAACCTTGACAGAACTCATAGACAGGGCCCCGGTTACTGGAAGCTCAACTTGTCCTTGCCGGCAAGTAGAGCCTACAGGAATCGGATTAGTACGTTAGTTAAGGAACGGTTGACTGGAGCGATCGTCAACAGCAGGTGGTGGGTATCTCTAAAGAGAGAGATTAGAGTAGTCTCGATAGAATTTAGTAAGGTTCTAGCTGCGGATAGGAATAGGAAGGAAAGGGAGCTAATAGATAGAGTAGAAGAGGCAATTAGAAGCGGCGACGTGGCCAGAGTGCTAGCGTCGAGAACGGCTTTGAGCCAGTTTTTCGACGCGAAGCACGAAGGCTGCGTTGTCCGAAGTAAAATACGTGCTCTAGGGAACGAGGGGACCAAAGCTGTTAGCTGGGCCCGCGTGACAGAGGCCAACAGTGGAACTAAATCCACCATCCGGTCTTTGCGAGACCTGGATGGACGGGCGATTCTTGAGCCTAAGCAGATGTGTGAGGCCTTTCAAAGGCACTTTGCCCGACTGTTCGGGAGGGGCGGGGAGCCGGTTGGGAACGTGGACTTCGGTCCATACCTCGACGGCCTGCCGCGCCTCTCGGACAGGGAGGCGAAGTCCTGCGAAGAGCCGATTTCGGCCGCTGAGATAGAGGACGTGCTGAGCCAATGCGGCAAACGCAAATCCCCGGGTCTCGATGGTCTTCCTTACGAATTATATCTAGCTATGCCGGACTTGTTCCCCGATCTCCTCGAGGCGGTCTACTGCAACTGGCAACAGAACGGGAGAATTCCCTGTACTGTGACCAAGGGCGTAGTCACGCTAGTGAGGAAGGACGAGAACAAGGGGGACGAAATAAGTAACTTCAGGCCCATAACACTGCTAAATACAGAGTTACAGATTTTGGCCAAGGTGCTAGCAAAGAGGTTGGCGCTTGTCGTGGGCAACCTGGTGGGAGATGCGCAGACATGCGCTATCCCGTCCAGGTCCATCCATGACAACCTCCACCTCATGCGATACATCATAGAGAGGGTTGGGAACGAACCCGGCTTTGGTGGGGCTCTGATCAACTTGGATCAATCTAAGGCGTTCGATAGGGTCGACCATGGTTACCTGGATGCGGTGCTAGCGGCGGCAGGCTTCGGACCCGTTTTCAGGGGCTGGATCACTGCTATGCACAGCAGCCGCATCTGCTCTAGGGTCAAGGTGAATGGCTACCTCTCGGAGCCGTTCAAAATCGCGCGGTCCATCCGACAAGGGTGCCCTCTCTCCTCCCTTCTGTATGTGTTGACTCTCGAGCCACTACTGCGGAAGTTGGAGTTGTTGCAGGGCATCCCTTTGGAACCGGGATTGCGGAAAGCGGTGTCGGCCTACGCCGATGACGTGACAGTAATGGTGTCGACGGCCTCCGAAATCGAGGCGGTCGGCACCTTACTGGAGGAGTACGAAAAGTTCACAGGGGCTAAGCTGAACCGGGACAAGTCGATCGGTTTGCAACTCGGCACGTGGAGGGGCAGACCGATGCCCTCCGATAGCGTCGTCGGACGCTGGACGGAGGGCCCGGTGAAGTTGCTCGGGGTCTGGTTCGGACCGGACCTCCAGGTGGAGAAAAACTGGGCGGAGGTTACGAACAGGGTGTTTGCACTGACCCAGAAGTGGGCCAGTTGCAAACTATCCCTGAAAGGCCGGGCGGAGGTGGCGAACACCTACATAGCGTCCGTCATCTACTACCGCCTGACCGTAGTGCCCTGCCCAAGGGAAACCCTCACCAAGATGGAGCGCGCGCTCTTCCAATTCCTTTGGAAGAGGCGGGCTCCTATGGTGAGGAGATCCATCTGCTGTCAACACCCTTCGAAAGGAGGGCTGGGGATGCCGTGGCTAATGATGCGTAAACACGCATTAAGGCTACGGCACCTCTACGTATTCCTCACCGGACAACCGGTGTGGGCCTCGTTTGTGAGACGAACCTTTCCCAGACTCGTCTCACTCACCGAGCTGCAATCCTGGGTCAAGCAAAGACCGAGAAAACTGGGCGCCTGGCACACTGAGTGTGCCCAGGCGCTCACCGCCCTCTGGCAGGCGGATCCGGTTATCAGTGGAGACTCCACCGCAACATTCTATAGAGGGCTGGTACGCAGCAGGTGCGACGACGCCCTCGGAGAAGCCCTAGACATGGAGGAGGACGAACTGGCCAGCCTGTTCGGTAGGACATTCAGCCCGGGACCTATGGACAACTTCCAGAAGTCCCTGGCCTGGCAGTGCTACCGAGGGGCTTTACCCGTTCGAGAAAGGCTCTACAGACACGGGCGCCCGGGTAGGGACCCCGCCAAAAAGATCTGTCCCAGATGCGTGTGCGACGAGGAAACCGTTGCACACGCATTAGTACACTGCTCGGGCGTAGCCGATCTGTGGGGCTATGTCGAACAACTGCTGTCAAGGGTGGGACCGATCCGGTTGACCACCGAGTCTATTGTAATGATCAAGCCGCCTCCCCCCTTCAAAGATGAAGCAGAGGCGGTGTTTCTGTGCGTAATAGCCATGGCGAAAGAGGTTGTATGGTGGACGCGTCTGAAAGGACTGAGGTCGGGCACCTTTCTCTCTGGCCAACAACTGGTCCGTTTCTTCCGATATCATTTCGGAAGAAGGATCAGGATGGAGAGAGAGGTGCTGCACCCCAGCCGTTTCTATGAAAGATGGGTGAAAGTGGCGAGAATGGCCCGTGTGAATGGGCCTTCACTCTACATCAGACTATAGGTGAGGAAGATGAAAGACCAAGGGAGCACCCCTTCTCTGTGCTCCTGAGGAGAAGGGTTGCACACTTTTTTCGGGGGTGTGTGCGACCCCCCAAGGCGCCTCCTCTCTATTGAGGATTTTGTTAAAAATTTTATTTTTTGTTATATCTTATTTTATTTTTATATTTTGTTATTGCCTCCTCCTTATTGAGGACGCCTTTTTGTGTAAACTCCCCCCTTTGTACTTGTCCCACTTTTGATGCCCCAGTGGCAAATAAAAGAAATATATCTATTTATTTATCTATCTGTCTGCCTGTCTGTCTGTCCACCCATCCATCGATATCTTTATCTATCCAACTGCATAAACACCTGCTCTCTCTTCCCCCCCCCTCGCTTTATCTCTCTCTCTCTCTCTCTCTCTCTATATATATATATATTTTATTACATATATATGTATTCGTTGATGCCGTTTGAATGTAGAGATATGACAGGCTCTGTTGTTACCGTCGCCCCAACTCAACCCCGATACCGTTTAAATAGCCTTGTTAATGTCGCATTATATACAGTTAGAGTGATATTGACACGATGCCACCTCTAGTGACACGACACTTGGGCTCCTAAACTTTTACATTCATTAATTCTTTTATATATATGCATACATATCTTTCTCTTAATTTCGAGTATATTTTTTTGACCGGCCACCTTCCTGGTGGCAAGGTTGTAAATGAAAAGAAATTGACATCCCTTGAATCGCAAGAATGTTTTGCAAATTTTGAAGGTGCCAGCTATCGCAGCCATTTGTAGACTATGAATTAGGGAGCTGCGCTCTTTGTCTGCAAATCCATGTTCAGTCATACTTTGGTTTAAGCGGGTTGGTATATAACCCGTAGCTCCGATAATGATGGGTATGAAGCTAAAGGTGTATCTTGGATACTGGATTTGTAAACTCCTCATCAATGGTCCGTAGATGTCCTCCTTCTCCTGTATTTTTCTGACAACGTTTACATCATATATGTATAGTTGTTTATATGTATATATGTATGTATGTTTGTTCTAATTTTATAATTTAAAAAAGATTTTACCAATAGAGAGAGAGTCAGTATCTAACATAGACACAAGACTCTCTCATTGGAATTTACACAACATCAACTAGGTAGATATTATCTATGTCTGCATATATGCATGTGTGTGCAGCTATGGATGTTATTCTATGTGTGGATGTGGATGTTTTGATTTACATGTGTCCATGTGCATATGCTTTGCATCTGTCCATGTGTACATGTGTATATCCAGTTATTAGATGCAGAATATTTGGAATGTTTTACATATTTTTACTGTTCCATTAATGGATTGTATTTGTAATTTCCTAACTAGTCGTGTTCTTTCTGTTCCTGTGAAGCCCATCTTCTCAAGATTTGTATTGAGGCAGTTACTAACATATCCCAGTGCTCCAACAATCACAGGCATAAATCTGAAGGTATAATCAGGGTGGTGTATCTGCAGATTTCTCATTAGTTCTGCATAAATATTCTCCTTTTCGCAACCATATTTCACGTGCACGCACATAGTATTAATTGGTCAACCTTAGGTTTATGGTCGCAGACATTTGCCCGCTAAATAGCCCACACTGCAGTGAAAACTGAAACCCGCGACCACGTGGTTAGTTCAGCTTCGAGGTAACAGTCCACACAGCAGACAATGAACCACATATGCTGGTCAACTTCTAGGCCAAAGTCCATCTGTAAGCTATAGTCCACACTGCAGTGAAAACTGGACCATAAACCAAATGTGTTGAGTCAGCTTTGAGTCTAAAGTCCACACAGCAGTGGAAACTGGATCATAAGCCACGTGGGTTGGTCAGCTTCGAGTCTAAAGGCCTTACTGCAGTGAAAACTAAACCAAAACCAAGTGTTGGTCATCTTCGAGGCTAAAGTCCATCTCGAGGCTACAGTCCACACAGCAGTGAAAACTGGACAATAAACCGCGTGGGTTGCTCATCTCCCGAGGCTAAAGTCCATATCTAAGCTATAGACCTTATTGCAGTGAAAACTGAACCAAAAGACCGCGTGGGTTGGTCAGCTTCGAGGCCAAGGTACATCGCTAGTCTGTAGCCCTCACTGCAGTGAAAAGGAAATAATTATAGATCGACTTTCGTCAAATCCGACCAAGGAAACGATGTTTCCGTTGGTCTCTCCAGTTGCTAATACTATCTATCGGTCGCAACTCCAGGTAGAAGGAGCAACGTGAAATAAAGTGTCTTGCTCAAGGACATAACGCATCGCCCGGCCCAGGAATCGAACTGACAACCTCAAGATTGCGAATCCAGTTCTCTAACCAATCAGCCACACGCCTTCACGCTGCAGTGAAAACTGAACCCAAAACCACGTGGGTTCGTCAACCTCGAGGCTATAGTACATAAATCGGTGAAAACTGAACCCGTAATCCTGTGGTATAGAAATGAAACCGTCTTACCAGCACAAACATGCCAGCGCACGTTTATTGTCCAAATATTTTTAATTTCTAATTCAATCCTTCCATTCATTTTTTTAAATATTTCCTTCATTTTGTTCTTGATTTTGGCGGGTAGTGAAGAAAAGAGATATCCGTTGAAAGAAAGAAACCACTGCCAACACCGACGCCATTTTAAATTGTATGTACGTATGTATATATGTATGTATATTTAGTTGTTTAAAGGTATGTATGTATATACGTATGTATATATGGTTGTTTATATGTTTGTGTGTGTATATATATGGCATGTATATATGTATGTATATTTAGTCGTTTAAAGGTATGTATGTATATACGTATGTATATATGGTTGTTTATATGTTTGTGTGTGTATATATATGGTATGTATATATGTATGTATATTTAGTCGTTTAAAGGTATGTATGTATATACGTATGTATATATGGTTGCTTATATGTTTGTGTGTGTATATATATGGCATGTATATATGTATGTATATTTAGTCGTTTAAAGGTATGTATGTATATACGTATGTATATATGGTTGTTTATATGTTTGTGTGTGTATATATATGGCATGTATATATGTATGTATATTTAGTCGTTTAAAGGTATGTATGTATATACGTATGTATATATGGTTGTTTATATGTTTGTGTGTGTATATATATGGCATGTATATATGTATGTATATTTAGTCGTTTAAAGGTATGTATGTATATATGGTTGTTTATATGTTTGTGTGTATATATATGGTATGTATATATGTCTGTATATTTAGTTGTTTAAAGGTATGTATGTATATATGGTTGTTTATATGTTTGTGTATGTATATATATGGTATGTATATATGTATGTGTGTATGCAGAATTTTTGGTTTGTTTTACATAGTTTTACTGTTCCATTAATGGATTGTACTTGTAATTTCCTAACTAGTCGTGTTCTTTCTGTTTCTTTGAATCCCAGCTTCTCAAGATTTGTATTGAGGCAGTTACTAACATATCACAGTGCCCCAATAATCACAGGTATAAATATGAAGGTATACTCAGGATGGAGTATCTGTAGATTTCTCATTAGTTCTGCATAGATATTCTCCTTTTCGCTACAATATTTCACGTTCGAAATCGAAACCGTCTTAACCATACAAACATGCCAGCGCATGTTTATTGTCCAACATTTTTAATTTTTAATTCAATCATTGCGTTTATTTTTTTAAATATTACCTCCATTTTTGTTTTTGATTTTGGCGGGTAGTGATGAAAAGAGCGATATCCGTAGTAAGAAAGAAATTACTGGCAACACCGACGCCATTTTAAATTCATCTTTTTCGTCTTCGTCTTCATCTTTATGTTTTTAATTTCGCCTTTTATATAACAGGAGAAATTGTATAGAATTTGGGCTACAGAAAGAAAAGGCTTTTATATACACTCGTTTAATTCTTTTGCATAAATTTGAATAGCAATAGGAAAGAGCGATATATGGGGAGGGGATGAGCAACGAAACTAATTTCCCGACACTTTTCCGTAGTTTCTTTGTAAAAAATTTCGGTTCTATATCAAATTTATTACCACCACCATCACCATCCTATCATCATCATCATCATCATCATCATCATCAACCATCATTATCATCATCACATCCATCGTCATCATCATCATCATCAACACCATCATTAGCACCGTCACCATCACCATCATTACGATCATCATCACCATCACCATCATCATCATCATGACAACAACCACCATCACCACCATCATCATCACAACTACCACACCACCATAACAACCAACGCCACCATCAGCAACACCATCACAACCATCATCATCATCACAACAACCGCACCACCACAACAACCACCATCGCCGCCATCATCATCATCATCATCATCATCATCATCACCACCACCAC
>CAXHJY010000309.1:40000-47500 GCA_964016885.1 Eledone cirrhosa | reverse complement strand
TGTGAAGTACATCTTATTATATTATTTATGAAAGCGGAAGTTAGCTGTCTATATATGTTGTCAGATGTGTGAGAAAATCTCAGGCGTACAACGCACAGCTTACATTTTAAATATGGATGCCGCTTCCGTTTTGTGGTAGCTCACTTAGCTTCCGGTTAGTGTCTGTCTATCTGTAAACGATGAAAACCTGTCTGAAATAATACCAACCGAACCGACCAGCCAGCCAACTTTCTTGCTAGCTAGCCAGCTGACAAACATGTCCACCAAACCAGCCAGCTGCCTAACCAGCGAGCCAAACAAAGCTCTTTTTTTTTATCTTATCTACATGTCTATACATAAACAGACTCATTAACTGCTTAATGAAAACAACCACACGGATGTGGTGCGAACGTGGAAGACCTGCACTCCCACTGACATCGCCTCCATCTCTCTCGCCCTCCTCATCTCTCACACGTACACCAGACCCGAACACGGAAGAGCTGCACTCCAACTGTCATGGCCTCCATCTCTCTCGCCCTCCCCATCTCTTATGTACACCAGGTCCGAACACAGAAGAGCTGCACTCCAACTGTCATGGCCTCCATCTCTTTCGCCCTCCCCATCTCTTATGTACAGCAGGTCCGAACACAGAAGAGCCGAACTCTCCCCCTCCCCACTGTAAATGCACACGTATAAATACATACATTAAAAATTCTAACTTCCCTCGAAACGTCTTGAGCTCTGCTGTCGGGGTTAAACTTTTTCCCATATATATATGTAGGAAAATTTTACCAGTTTAAAGAACAGATTGATGTTTTCATCATCGGATCCATACCTTCCACAGGTGACTTTGAGCTAGTCATCAGCGAAACGCGCGTAAGAGGTCGTTACTTAATAAAATCGGAATAAAATGTGAAGAAAATGTCATTGTTTCAAATATATATATATAGTATCCTACATATATCATTGACCAGGCACCTTATGTTTAATTTCCCTGAGGTTGTGTATATCCCCAGGGAACTCTCTCTCTATATATATTTACTTTTCTGAATAAGATATTTTAATGATCTCATTTCATAGTGTTGCTACGTATATTCGTGACAAATTTGATTATGTATAATTAATATATATATAGTAATTTATATCAAAGGTATATATTGAGTTAGACACTCAAAATAGTTTCTTAACAATTAAATAGCTCAAAGAAAGAAACTTTTTCTGGGCCGTGTAATATAATTGAATATAAAAGAGAGATAAACACAGATATAGACATATATGTGTTCAAATTTCACACCCACTGATGAGCAGAAGAATTGGTAATTCACTTTCACTAAATTTGCGAAACAGCATCACCAAAAGCTGTCTGGGTGTCTGACAGTTGTCGAAATTTCGGTTTGTATTTCTTTTCTTAATTTATTCATAGTTAGAATATTTTCCACCCTAGCGAATCTGGTCCCTTGCGATTTGAACACATATATGTATATATATTTGTTATCTCTCTTTTATATTCAATTATAGTAATACATATATATTTCCAGCCGAGAATCGTATTAACAAGCTCATTAAAAAATATTTTCTGCAAAACATTCTAGAAAAGTACAAAACAACACCATGTTGGCATCACTATAAAGACTGGATTCTTTCTGGTGGTTTACTGCAAATTTTCACAACTATTTATCCATAGATAGATATTAATAGACCCATCGAAAAATATTTCCTGGTAAATCAGTTTCAGAGTATCAAGGGTTAAACTTATTTCTCAACATGTTGGCATTGATCTTTGTCGACGTACTCGACACATAGATGTGTGTGTATGTAGGTGTGTGTATGCGTGTAGGTGTCCTGTAAAATTTTGGCCTGGTGAATGTCTTTATATATCATGTTTTTGTAAATATATATATATATATGAAGAAAATAAACTATATTATATATATATATATATATAAGTAAATTATATATATACGTAGGGAAGTCAAAATAATCCGCACTCTTGTTTTTTCAAGGTTTAAACAAGTACATCATCGACAGTGGATCGACTTTCGTCAAATCAGACCGAGGAAACAATGTTTCCATTGGTCTTTCCAATTGCTAATACTATCTATCGGTCGCAACTCCAGGTAGAATGAGCTAAGTGAAATAAAGTGTCTTGCTCAAGGACATAACACATCGCTCGGTCCAGGAATCGAACTCACAACCTCACGATTGAGAATCCAATTCTCTTACCACTCAGCCACACGCCTTCACTACATCATTTTGCTGCGTTATCTCCTTTCTTCTCAATGCCTCTGATCCAGCGATCCACAGGCTTGTGTAGTCCCTCCAAGAAGAAGGTTTTCGGTTAGTCCCACAACCATTTAAACTTCCTGCATTTCTATATCTGTAGGGATTTGTCGACCTCGTAAAACATCTTTGTGCGGTCCAACTTAATGATAGTCGGGAGGTGTGAGATCTGGACTGTAGGCAGAGTATTCAGGGTCTTCCAGCACCTCAAACCTTAAAACCCAATTGGTTAATGGTTGTTTCAACGGTCTGGCTAGCCTTATGTGGCCGTGCATTGGCATGCAACAACAAAACTTTCTTCAACGAAAGGCTTCGGCGTTTGGTGAGATTTGCTGGCCAGGAAAGCACTGTATCTTGCATTGTTGATCGTACCCCCGCTCTTTCAGGTAGCCCCCCAGTATAGGCCATTTTGAGTCTCCAAAAACGGTTAGCATCCTCTTTCCTGCCGAAGATTGAGTCATGAATTTCTTCGTCGCTGGTGAACCAAGATGTCTCCACTCCATAATCTGTCTTTTCGATTCTGGCTCATAGCGATGAACACAGGTTTCATCACCTATGACTATTTTCCTAAAATATTCTTCTCCATCATTCTTCTAGGGGCCAGGTAAGACCTCAACACGTTTGCACATGTATGAGCAACCTCAAACGTCGTTCACGTGGCCACAATTGTACCAACGAAAAGCACGCATGGGCAATGACAAACCTAGAGATATATTATGACGAAAGTGCGGATAATTTCTAACTTACATTCGTACATATATAATGTCTATTTTTTGTTACTACTGTATAAAATCGCGAGACGAAATATATTCACACAATATATATATATATATATATATACATACATATATATATATATATATATATATATATATATATATATATATATATATGTATACACCGTTTTTATTTTAATATTAAATCTTGTATTATTTTAAGACATTCATCGGTTTATTAGTCCCTTTTTAAAACTATATCTAAATATTCTTTGCCCACACACACACATACACACACACACACACATACATATATATATATAGTAGAAGAATGAAGAATAACATGGTCGGCTGTATAAAGGGGTTTATTTACAGTATTAATAATTGTTTCTTTATACAGGTGAGT
Organism: Eledone cirrhosa; assembly: GCA_964016885.1. Taxonomy (NCBI): domain Eukaryota; kingdom Metazoa; phylum Mollusca; class Cephalopoda; order Octopoda; family Eledonidae; genus Eledone; species Eledone cirrhosa. The sequence continues at coordinate 44,119 of CAXHJY010000309.1, read as the reverse complement.
CTAAAAAAAAATCTATCCTCGACACAGAGTACTCACAACTTATAGCTGGATTACCTTAAACGATACCTTGTTATCCTATATTATATATATATATTATATAGGATAACAAGGTATCGTTTAAAGAAATCCAGCTATAGGTTGAATAATCAACAAATCATATGACTCATTGTTTATATATATATTTATATTTAGGGTGAAAGCAGGGATTTTTTGCTTAAACTTTAATCTGTTATTTTAATAAATATTTGCTCTAGGGTTCTTATATATTTGATATATATTTATCCTTATCGAGCCCTCTTTGTATTTTAGTCTTCACATTTATTATTATTACTATAGTAATTTATATACAGTTTTCAAAAGGGACAAGTAAACCGATAAACGCTTTAAAGTTATAGAAGACCAAATATTAAAATAAAAACAGTATATTTTGTGATAGAAAAAATCAGAAGCGATGAAAATAAACGCGAACGCGACAAAATATATATAATACATGAAATATATAACATACATTACATACATATAAACTTATAAAAGGTAAATCATAAAAAAATAATATATAAAACAAAATGTTTAGTCTTGTTAGTAGACGTAGAAAAAGAGTAAAATCAATGGCGTAAATTTAAAACCAACAAAAAAGATGGCGGGTGAAAACAAAAGCGAATAAAAAATAGTATTCATTTTCTTTTTTTTTCAGCAAAACTGTAAAAAAGATTATTTGTTAAATTTTAAGAAAAAAGACGTTAAAATATCTCGCTGGAATGATAAAACATTTAAAATAAAAACAATAATACATAATAATAATAATTATTATTATTTCTACTATAGGCACAAGGCCGGCAAATTTTGGAGAGGAGAAAATCGATTAGATCGACCCCTGTACATTGGCTCTTAGCTTTTAGTCCGGCTGCTCCCGTCGGGAATATAAGTCAACTAATTGTCTCCAAGCTTGTCAGTCAGTGGCAGCTCGTTCACATCTATGCCAGTTGATGTTGACGGTTTGTAGGTCGGCTTGGAATGTCCGCCACCATATCATCTTCAGTCGGCCTCGCCTCTTCTCCGCTTGCCTTCGAGGTGCAATTCAACTCATCACCGTTTTGGACGTTTGGTCTGCTGGTAAGTACAGACTGACCCCACAAAAAGGAACTGACGCTTCGTGACGATATTCTGCAGCGTACACGACCTTCCTCTCCGAAGGATCTCTTTGTTTCCAACCCGCGATCTCGTCAGTTGACCTCCAGAATCTTACGCAGGCACTTTTGATGGAAAATGTTTCCACGTCTATCCGTATTGGCAGTATGTGTTTCCACATTTGGCAGGTATAGAGATGGCTGTATGACGTACAAGGCTGGTGTACAAGGTCAATTTGATGTACGTGCTGATGGCTCTGTTTGACCAAACCGAGTTCATCCGTGGGAACACGGTGGTCGCCTTTCCACTCCTGCAGCAGTTAATGTCCAGCTCGATGTGGGTCAGGATGTTGCCAAGGTACGTCGAGTGGTTACTGGTACTTAATTTAATCTTCGCCCACTTATTCCTCAAATGGTCGTAGGTGCAGAGTCCTCAAACACTCATCCAGCGTGCCGTGTCAGTAGTAACCATCTCCAACTGATCCAGCTGGATCCTCAAGCGAGCCTAGCCAAGCTCATGGATGTTATCCAACCATCTTCTTCGTGGTCTACCCTGGGACTCCGGTGAGTTGAATTTGCCCGTAAAATCTGTCCACCGATTTTTTCCTCAGACATTCTAACCACATGTCTGTAGTATCAGAGCTGTGATATCTCAATTCAGAGATTCTTTCCTGAGACATTCTAACCACATGTCTGTAGTATAAGAGCTGTGATCTCTCAATCCAGAGATTCTTTCCTGAGACATTCTAACCACATGTCTGTAGTATCAGAGCTGTGATCTCTCAATTCAGAGATTCTTTCCTGAGACATTCTAACCACATGTCTGTAGTATCAGAGCTGTGATCTCTCAATTCAGAGATTCTTTCCTTAGACATTCTAACCACATGTCTGCAGTATCAGAGCTGTGATCTCTCAATTCAGAGATTCTTTCCTGAGACATTCTAACCACATGTCTGTAGTATCAGAGCTGTGATCTCTCAATTCAGAGATTCTTTCCTGAGACATTCTAACCACATGTCTGTAGTATCAGAGCTGTGATCTCTCAATTCAGAGATTCTTTCCTTAGACATTCTAACCACATGTCTGCAGTATCAGAGCTGTGATCTCTCAATTCAGAGATTCTTTCCTGAGACATTCTAACCACATGTCTGTAGTATCAGAGCTGTGATCTCTCAATTCAGAGATTCTTTCCTGAGACATTCTAACCACATGTCTGTAGTATCAGAGCTGTGATCTCTCAATTCAGAGATTCTTTCCTGAGACATTCTAACCACATGTCTGTAGTATCAGAGCTGTGATCTCTCAATTCAGAGATTCTTTCCTGAGACATTCTAACCACATGTCTGTAGTATCAGAGCTATGATATCTCAATTCAGAGATTCTTTCCTGAGACATTCTAACCACATGTCTGTAGTATCAGAGCTGTGATCTCTCAATTCAGAGATTCTTTCCTGAGACATTCTAACCACCTGTCTGTAGTATCAGAGCTGTGATCTCTCAATTCAGAGATTCTTTCTTGAGACATTCTAACCACATGTCTGTAGTATCAGAGCTGTGATCTCTCAATTCAGAGATTCTTTCCTGAGACATTCTAACCACATGTCTGTAGTATCAGAGCTGTGATCTCTCAATTCAGAGATTCTTTCCTGAGACATTCTAACCACATGGCTGTAGTATCAGAGCTGTGATCCCTCAATTCAGAGATTCTTTCCTGAGACATTCTAACCACATGTCTGTAGTATCAGAGCTGTGATCTCTCAATTCAGAGATTCTTTCCTGAGACATTCTAACCACATGTCTGTAGTATCGGAGCTGTGGTCTCTCAATTCGGAGAAGTAGTGGCTCAACCTGGAGTGACTCTCTGATCTCCAAGCTACACTTTATCGAGTAACCTTACTCCTCTGGTACTCCGGCCAGTTGGTTTTGAATGTAAAATCTATCCAGCGATTCTTTTCTCGGGCATTCATCCGACGCTGAACGGCTTATAAAAAATTGCTACATCGGGCACCCGGACAGCAACTTGAAGAACAGATTGGGTTTGCATTTAAAGGAAAACACTGAAAACCAGAACAGCTAACAAATAGTATTAATAATAATAATAATAAGAAGAAGAAGAAGAAGATGAAGAAGAAGAACAAGAAGAACCATCATAGTAATGGCATACAATTGTAAAAATATAGTTAGAATGATGTTAGTGGAAGAAAAAAAAGGGGTAATAAAAAGCAAGTACTTACCAAAATATATAAACCTAAAAAATAAAAAATAAATTATTATATATATGTATATATATATGTGTGTGTATATATATATGTGTGTGTATATATATATGTATATATATATGTGTGTGTATGAGTGTGTGGGTGTCTATATCTATAGCCATGTATGTATGTATATATATATATATATATATATATTTATGTAGATAAATATTCATTATTTGTTTAATATTTTATATATATATTTATATATATATGTATATGAGAGAGATAGAGATATATATATACATTCACAAACACACATATATATATATATGTAAATATATGTATATATATACATATATATATATATATATATATATATATATATATGTATATATATATGTATATGTATACGTATGTATATATATATATATATATATATGTATATGTATACATATGTATATATATATATATATAAATATATATATATGTATATGTATATATGTATACATATGTATATATATATGTACTCATACACACACACACACACACTCACACACACACACACACACATATATATATGAACGATTAAGTAGATGAATAAAATCAGAGAGAAGCAAGGATCAAAAATAAAATCTAAAAGATGATACAATTTAAAAGACAACAACGCCATCTAGCGACAATTTGTGTTACTGTAAATGACTGTGTTGCGTGTTTTTGTTTTTTTTCTAAGTTTTTATGTTTTCAAAAGAATTCCACACGGAGAGGTTCATGGTTTGTTTTTCTGTTTAAAA
>CAXHJY010000309.1:25000-30000 GCA_964016885.1 Eledone cirrhosa | reverse complement strand
ATCCTTACGGGGTCGATACAATAAAGTACCAGTAATGCACTGGAATAATTGCTGGCCTTGTGCCAACAGTAGAAATAATTGTTTGGCAGTATCGGTAGAGGGTCGGAGACGCCATGCTTTGACGCATAGAGTTACGGCCCTTGCCCTTCTGAGTTCAAATCCCGCCGAGGTTAACTTTGCCTTTCATCCTTACGGGGTCGATACAATAAAGTACCAGTAATACACTGGATTAATTGCTGGCCTTGTGCCAACAGTAGAAACAATTATTTGGCAGTATCGGTAGAGGGTCGGACGCCATGCTTTGACGCATAGACTTACGGCCCTTGCCCTTCTGAGTTCAAATCCCGCCGAGGTTAACTTTAACATACATCCTTACGGGGTCGATACAATAAAGTACCAGTAATACACTGATATAATTGCTGGCCTTGTGCCAACAGTAGAAACAATTATTATATATATTTTTTATATTTATTTTATGTTAATTGTTTTCGAATTTGTGTATTTTTTACAATAATAATAAAATTAACAACTACAGCGATATTAATCAGCACAATATATTAATATTAATTTACAAAATGTCTGATTTGTACATGTGTGTGTTTGTGTCATTGTGTGTGTGTATGTTCAGTGTGTGTGTGTGTCAGTGTTTATGTATGTTCAGTGTGTGTGTTTGTGTGTAAACGTGAGTGTATGCTCTGTGTGTTTGTGTGAGGTATGTAGTTATATATATATATATGTTTATATATGTATATCTATGTATGTCTTTATATATATATATTTATATATATGTTTATATATGTATTTCTATGCGTTTATATATATATATATATATATATATATGTTTGTATATATTTTTATATGTATATATGTTTATATATATACACACATACATACATATACACACACACACACAGAGCTACACACATACACACATACATACACACATACGTACATACATACATACAAGCAATTCGCTTCTTTTATTTAAATAATCAATAAGAACCGAAGAAGAAAAAGAAATATATATATATATATATATATATATATATATATATACACACACAACATACAACAAAACTCTAGAATATAAAATAAAATTTAAAAATAAAATTTAAAAATGAAATTTCAAAATGAATTTCAAAAGACAACCAAAACAAGCAGCCGACATCTCGCTGGAGACTGTCATAATTTACGAAGAGATATTAATTAGAAATAATAAATGAGTAATTATATTAAGACAAATTGAGGATTTTATAGAGAAAAACAAAAATATTGTATATATGTGTGTGTGTGTATGTATGTGTGTATCTATGTATGTATATATATGTATGAATATGTATGTGTGTATGTATGTATATATATATATATGTGTGTGTATATGTATGAATATGTATATATATGTATATATATATATATATGTGTGTATATATATGTATGTATGTGTATATAGATATATATATATGTGTGTATATGTGTATGTGTATATATGGATATATATATGTATGTATATATGTATGTATATATATATATACATATGTATGTATATATATATATATGTATGTATATATATATATATATATATGTATATATATGTGTGTGTTTATATATATATATATATGTATACATATGCTTGTATATATATATGTATAAGCGTGTATATGTAGATGTGCATATATATATGTATATATATATATATAAATATTTATATATACATATACATGTATATATATACTTGCATATACATATACACACACATACACACATATATATATATATATATATATATATATATATATATATATATATATATATATATGTGTGTATATATGCAAGTAAAACAAGAACTTTACAATGTTTACCAAATAAATTTGTGGAATACAAATATTTTGAAAGAAAACATATATATATATATATATATATATATACACACACACACTTACATATATACATACATCCATACACACAGACCCACACATATATATATATATACACATATATACATACATATATATAATCATATACACACTCCTATATATACACACATATACATATGATCTCTCTCTATATATATACACTCATACGCCAACACACAATATATATATATATATATATATATATACACTAATACGAAACAATGAATACATTTTTTTCTCTTAATTTTACTTCCACTCCACCTCAACTCATCATCATCATCATCATCATCATATACTTTTCCTCCCCCTTCGTCTCATCCACTCCCTCATTGAATCGACGATATCCAGCGTCTCCATTACAAACATACGTGGCTTGAGGGAGATTTGGCTGCTATTTCTAGCGTCCCTCTAGTGATCCACCCCTAAGGTCGATGGGCGTTACATAAAAATGCTTTGAATATTTGGCTTCTAATTTGTATTTCACTGGGTTGATACTACAGACATGTGGTTAGAGTATGTCAGGAAAGAATCTGGGAATTGAGAGATCACAGCTCTGATACTACAGACATGTGGTTAGAATGTCTGAGGAAAGAATCTCTGAATTGAGAGATCACAGCTCTGATACTTCAGACATGTGGTTAGAATGTCTCAGGAAAGAATCTCTGAATTGAGAGATCACAGCTCTGATACTACAGACATGTGGTTAGAATATCTCAGGAAAGAATCTCTGAATTGAGAGATCACAGCTCTGATACTACAGACATGTGGTTAGAATGTCTCAGGAAAGAATCTCTGAATTGAGAGATCACAGCTCTGATACTACAGACATGTGGTTAGAATATCTCAGGAAAGAATCTCTGAATTGAGAGATCACAGCTCTGATACTACGGACATGTGGTTAGAATGTCTCAGGAAAGAATCTCTGAATTGAGAGATCACAGCTCTGATACTACAGACATGTGGTTAGAATATCTCAGGAAAGAATCTCTGAATTGAGAGACCACAGCTCTGATACTACAGACATGTGGTTAGAATGTCTCAGGAAAGAATCTCTGAATTGAGAGATCACAGCTCTGATACTACAGACATGTGGTTAGAATGTCTGAGGAGAGAATCTCTGGGTTGAGAGATCACAGCTCTGATACTACAGACATGTGGTTAGAATGTCTCAGGAAAGAATCTCTGAATTGAGAGACCACAGCTCTGATACTACAGACATGTGGTTAGAATATCTCAGGAAAGAATCTCTGAATTGAGAGACCACAGCTCTGATACTACAGACATGTGGTGAGAATATCTCAGGAAAGAATCTCTGAATTGAGAGATCACAGCTCTGATACTACAGACATGTGGTTAGAATGTCTCAGGAAAGAATCTCTGGATTGAGAGATCACAGCTCTGATACTACAGACATGTGGTTAGAATGTCTGAGGAAAGAATCTCTGAATTGAGAGATCACAGCTCTGATACTACAGACATGTGGTTAGAATGTCTGAGGAAAGAATCTCTGAATTGAGAGATCACAGCTCTGATACTACAGACATGTGGTTAGAATGTCTGAGGAAAGAATCTCTGAATTGAGAGATCACAGCTCTGATACTACAGACATGTGGTTAGAATGTCTCAGGAAAGAATCTCTGAATTGAGAGATCACAGCTCTGAAACTACAGACATGTGGTATGAAAGAATCCCTGGACAGATTTTATCCATGGAAATGTTTATAGACTGATCAAGATACTCTCACAGAATAACCAAATGAGGTCTATTTTTCAACATAGTACTTAGAAAGTAACAATGCAGTTATTAAGAAGAAGACTTGAAATTAATGACATGCAAGATTTCACAGCCCTAGCATCACTACTTCATAACATAGTTAGCCTAGAAATATATCAGCCCACCCTCATACTTTGAAGATTATCGAAAGCAAAGTAGAATTTGAATTAAAGAATTTGAAGAAAAATCACCTAAAATATTTTGAAAAAAATAATTTTTTCTGAAAGGAAATGAATGGAGGTAAACTTTGAATATTTCTTCATTTTTTTTTTTAAATTAAAAACTAAAAATTAAATGAAATAAAGAGACTTGAAAATATATACTAGAAAAATTTGATAATAAATAAATATATTTTTCAGAATTAAGTCTGTATTAATATTGATCAAATAGAATTAAAGAACGGCATTGGGAATTATAAAGTAATTAATATTTATGGTGATGGTGATGATGATTGTGGTGGTGGTGATGTTGTTTGTGGTGGTGGTGGTGGTGTTAGGGGTGGTGAAGGTGGTGGTGGCGTCTGTAGTGTCCGCGGTGGTAGTGTTTTTTGTGGTGGTGTTTGTGGTGGTGATGTTGGTGTTTGTGGTGGTGGTGTTTGTGGTGGTGGTGTTTGTGGTGGTAGTGGTGGTGATGATGGTGGTGGTGGCGATGGTGATGGTAGCGATGGTGGTGGTAGTGGTGGTGATGATGGTGGTGATGGTAGCGATGGTGGTGGTAGTGGTGGTGGTGATGGTACGTGCAATGATAGTGATGGTGGTGCTGATGATAGCGATGATGGTGGTAGTGGTAGTGATGATGCTGGTGGTGGTGGTAGTGGTGGTGATTGTACTTGCAATGATAGTGATGGTGGTGATGGTGGTGGTGGTGGTGATGGTAGTGATGATGGCAGTAGTGGTGGTAGTAGCAGTGGTAGTGGTAGTAATAGTAATAGTGGTGGTGATGGTAGTGATGATGGCAGTAGTGGTGGTAGTAGTAGCAGTAGTAGTAGTAAAAATAATAGTAGTAATAGTAGTAGTAGTAGTAGTAGTAGTAGTAGTAGTAGTAGAGGTGGTGGTGGTGGAGGAGTAGGGGGTAATGGTAAGGAGAAGAAAAAGGATAAATATTAACTTCAATACCCAAGACAATAATTTTAACAGAAACTTCCAGAAAATATATTCTTCAAAAAAACACAACCATATTTAATAAAAGCAATTAAAATGTATTTATTTAATTTTTTTTAAATGAAATAAACTATATTTGACCGAGAATGGAAGCGACTAGAACATGTCGTTATAGAGTTAATTAATGCGAAAGGAAACTTTGAGTGGATGAAGT
>CAXHJY010000309.1:10000-12500 GCA_964016885.1 Eledone cirrhosa | reverse complement strand
CTATAGATTTAGAAAAATAACCAATAATATATTCTATAAAAAATGTCAAAACAACAGATGGGAATCTAATTAATCACTGCCACCAAGAATTCTCACTGCTATCGAAAAACCACTCCTTCAACTATTCTTCTAACAACTTCACCCCTTCCTCCTAATATTCTCTATAAAAACTAAATAGGTCCTCAGTAATATTATTCTGATGAAATGACAGTAAACAATAACATTGAAATATTGAATGTCTGCATAACTAAAAGTTTGTAGATAGCTGTTTTAGGTTATGTAACTGTTATAGAAACACGTGTCAATAAATTCCTTTCAACTAAACTGTATCCATTCAAATCTTTCTATATATATATATATATATATTATATATATATAAACTATATAAAGTCGATCGACGTTCGTCAAATTTGAACGAGGAAACAATGTTTCCGTTGGTCTTTCGAGTTGCTGATACTATCTATCGGTCGCAACTCCAGGTAGAAGGAGCAACGTGAAATAAAGTGTCTTGCTCAAGGACATAACGCATCACCCGGTCCGGGAATCGAACTCACAACCTCACGATTGCGAATCCAATTCTCTTACCACTCAGTCATACATACATACATACATACATACATACATACATACATACATGATGGCTGCCCCCTCGTTATCGAGTATGCCCATTGCACGATATACCATTATTAATAATTATTAATTAATTCTATTATGCAATGCCTGTGCATGAAGATATTTTTTTAAATGAGGAAAGACTGTGCACTGAGCCAATCCACTCTCTGAGCGACAGTAGCTATAACCCGAAAAGATACATACATACATACATACATACATACATACATACATACATACATACATACATACATACATACATACATATATATATATCACAGAAAAAAGTGAATAAGTGTTGCGACGAATGGAATTTAGTGGACATATTACAATCGTTTCTCTGGCTCGAGACACGATCGATGTGATGATCGAACCTGACTCTGAAAATTGCAAGGTCCTCAGATAGGTCTTGATTCTAAGAAGCTCGATTGCTCACACGGCCTACCGCATACGGACGCTTTAATCATCCAACACCAATTATATATAAGTTAAAACAATGAAATAAAAAATCAAGTCATTAGAGTGCTTTTGAAAACAGCTGGTGATATGCATGTAAATAAATACTCTCTTTATCTGATATTTTGTAACTAACCTTACATAGATCAATAACGAAGTATAGCTACAATGTATTACCATCACCTAGAAACGATCATAAAGCAGTGAAGTATATCTCTAATGACTTGATGTTTTATTTCATTGTTTTAACTTATATCATGACTCTGTTTTCCTTTTAATGTTTTATTGTTTTCCGGGATTTATCTTAACCCACAACATTTTCAACATATGGATTACATTGAGTTCTTCATGCAGAATAGACCCCACAACTTACTGTGAATATCTCTGTGTATATATATATATATATATATATATATATATAACGAAGGAAATGTGGTAAGGAACCAGGTGGACCATAACGCACCAAAGTACACAATACTTAGGGTAGTAGAGTGGGTAATAGGAACGAGTAGGACCCCGACGGCTGAGCTCAAGCCGTTTCGACGGCTAATTCAGTCCAGAATTAGCCGTCGAAACGGCTTGAGCTCAGCCTTCGGGGTCCTACTCGTTCCTATATATATTATATAGGAGTAAGTAAGACCCCGACGGCTGAGCTCAAGCCGTTTCGACGGCTAATTCTGTACTGAATGAAAAATCAGTACTGGTATTTAAATAGCCGAACTTGTCAAGGGGCAATTCCATATATGGTCAAAGAGATAATCACAAGGATTGGTCATCCCACAAGGTAGTAGTAATTCGGCGATGGCAAGTTGGTGGGGGAGGTAGCCAAACCTGCCAGAAGTCATTCTTTTCCCTCGCTATATATTATATATATATATATATAGAACATTCAGGAAATAGCACAACTAGGTACTATAAATACAACCACAGCAACCATGGCCAAAACGACCACCACCACTATACCTACTACAGCCACCACTGCAATACTAACAGCCACCACAAACCACAACATTTACCACAAAACAACAATTCTTACGACAACAATAATTACGACCACACAACTACAACCACCACCATCATATCGAATACCACCATCATCACCACAATATCAACTACAGCCACCACTACTACAACCACCACCACCAGTACAACTACCATCACCACAATATCAACTACACTCACCACCACTACAACCACCACCACCACCACGAGTACAACTACCACCGCCACAATATCAACTACAGCCACCACCACTACAATCACCACCACCACCAGTACAACTACCACCACCACAATATCAACTACAGTCACCACCACTACAACCATCACCACTACGACTACCACCACCAGAATATCAACTACAGCCACCACTACAACCACCACCACCACCACCAGTACAACTACCACCACCACAATATCAACTACAGTCACC
>CAXHJY010000309.1:2500-5000 GCA_964016885.1 Eledone cirrhosa | reverse complement strand
GAAATTAGTTTTTAATGAGATGGATGAAAAATAATGATGGATGAGAAATAAAGACAAGGAAAGCGAAGACGTTTAAAATGGCGGAAAGCATTTCTAAGTTCCAATTTTCCATTTTTTTCCATCCGTTCTACCCTTCCTGCAATTTCCAAATCCTTCTTCCTCCGTCCGTTGTCTCATATTTCGGCAATAAGGTGAGACATAAGCTCGCGGGACATAGACGTGGGGGGAGGTGTGTGTGTGTGTGTGTGTGTGTGTGTGTGTATGCATGTATGTATGTATGTATGTATGTATGTATGTATGTATGTATGTGTGTGTTTGTGTGTGTATTATGTATGTATGTGTGTGTATATGTATGTGTGTCTGTGTATGTATGTATGTATGTGTGTGTGTGTGTGTGTCTGTGTGTGTGCGTATGTATGTATATATATACAATTTATGCCAATTCAAAATGGCGTCAAATATTTTCAATTTGCGATTCATGAATTTATCATTCAATAAATTTATAAATAATTTACTTATTGATAAATATATATATTCATATATAGACATGTATATAGATAAACACAAAAATATATATATATATATATATACACACACACAAACACACACACACACACATATATATATACTTTGAAGCGGATTTGGTTGCTATTTCTAGCGGAATATGTAACTACGTTTTTGAGACACACAGTTTTTGGACATTATAGCATGGCTGTGTTGGTGGTGGTGGTATTTGTGGTAGTGCTGTTGGTTGTAGTGATAGTGGTGATGGTGTTGATGGTGGTGGTGTTATTGATGGTGGTGGTGGGTGTGTTGATGTGGTTTTGGCGTCGGTTGTGGTAATGTTATTGGTAGTGATTTTAGTGGAAGGCGGTGGTGTTGGTGGTGGTGGTGGTGTTAATGGTGTTGTGGTAGTGGTGGTGGTGGTTGTGGTAGTGGTGGTGTTATGGTGGCAGTTGTCGTGGTGGTGGAGTTGGTGGTGGTGGTTTTGGTTGCGGCGAGAGTGTTGTTGGTGTTGTTGGTTGTGTTAATGGTGTGGTGATACTGCTGTCAGTGGTGGTGGTAGTGGTGGTGGTGGTGGTCGTCGTGGAAGAGGTGGTAGTGGTGGTGGTAGTGGTGGTGTTATGGTGGTAGTGGTCGTGGAGTTGGTGGTGGAGGTGTTGGAGTTGGTGGTGGAGGTGTTGTTGTTGTTGGTTGTATTAATGGTGTGGTGATACTGCTGTCGGTGGTGGTGGTGGTGTTGGTGGTGGTAGTGGTGGTGTTGTTGGTTGTATTAATGGTGTGGTGATACTGCTGTCGGTGGTGGTGGTGGTGTTGGTGGTGTTGGTGGTGGTAGTGGTAGTGGTGGTGTTGTTGGTTGTGTTAATGGCGTGGTGATACTGCTGTCGGTGGTGGTGGTGGTGGTGGTGGTGTTGGTTGCGGCGATAGTGTTGTTGATGGTGGTCTTGTTGATGATGGTGATAGTAGTGGTATTGATGATGATGATGATCGTGAAGGTAAATTCTGTGGCGGCGGCGGCGGCGGCAACGCGAATATTAGTAAGACGGAAGTACCGGATGTGGTGGAAGTAGCGGAAGTGGTGACAAGTTAGACTGGAGGAGTGGTCGGATATTATAGTCGATGATGACGACAATGACGATGACAAAGATGGCGATGGCGATGATGATGATGGCGGCGATGGTGGTGGTGATGATGATGATGATGATGGCGATGGTTGTAATAATGACAAGGATGAGGTATGTGGATGTTGTAGATGATAATGATGATGATGACGGCGATAAGAATGGTAATAAAGATGATGATGATGGTGATGGTGGTGGTGGTGGGTGTGGGGGGGGGGGGCGATGATGATGATGTAGATCCTGGTGATTCAACCATAAAAATTAATCATGTGTGTGTGTGTATATATGAATGTAAATATAGATGCATGTATATGCATATGGTCACACACACACACACACATATATATATAACACACATATATATAACACGCACACATAACACACATATATATATAACACACACACAAACATATATATATATATATATAACACACACACACACACATATATATATATAACATACACATATATATAACACGCACACATAACACACATATATATATAACACACAAACATATATATATATAACACACACAAACATAATATATATATATATATATAACACACACACACACACACATATATATATATAACATACACATATATATAACACGCACACATAACACACACAAACATGTATATATATATAACACACACACACACACACATATAACACACACACACATATATATATAACACACACACACACATAACACACGCACACATATAACACACACACACACACATAACACACACACATAACACACACATATATATATATATATATATACGTATATATATATGCGTATATGTGTATATATATAATGTATGTATATATAGATAGCTATATATACTGTATATACATACACACAAATACA
>CAXHJY010000307.1:127500-137500 GCA_964016885.1 Eledone cirrhosa | reverse complement strand
TATATGTGTGTGTGTGTATATATATATATATATATATATATATATATACAAATTTATATGTGTTTATATATATTTATATATTCACACACATATATACATACATGCATGTATATGTGTATAGTAATATGTATGTGTGTATATATATATATATATATACGTGTGTATGTGTGTATATATATATATATATATATATATATATATATATTGTGTGTGTGTGTGTTTCCTGCCTATGAGAAGTCTGAATGAGGTTCCTCTTTATTATATCACTTGCACACAAGACACATCTGCACGTCTCTGCTCAAGCGTCTCAACAATTTCTCTAGACATACCTTTCATTGTGCCAACGTTGATTGTTGCAGTTTGATTCTGATATGGAGATGCCTGGATGGGTGGCTTCTACCTACATCTTCTGTGTTTGAAAAGAAGAGATTTTGTGATCGCTTGGCAACAGATACCAGTCATATGATTGACTTGTGGTCAGATGTTTCTTTGTAAACACTTTTGCTACCACTTGTCAATAAATAACCCATCTGGCTGGTGAGAGAGAGGAAGAAAGAGATGAAATCAACTTCTTCCTCAGGAGGATAGGTGTGGGTGAAGTACAAGGGAATACAAAGGTTGTCTGTGAGCATGGCTCTATTATGGAATAATGACTTTACATCCTAGGGCTTATTATTAAAGAAATAAAATAACTGAAAGTTCAATGTACATAGCATTCTATTATGAAATAAATATTTTAACCTATAACTTATGATATGGAAATAAAATATGTCTATCATGGATAAGGATCGTGTTAAAATTTACTTGAGCTGTGCTATTGTCTGAAAACTAAATATGCATGTATAAATACCATCATCATCATTGTTTAATGTGTCTATTTCATGCTTATATAGGTTAGGTGAGCTGTTACATTCTGAGGCTAGACAGATCAGATGTCTGCATTTCATTCATCCATTTCATTTTGACAACTTTTCTACAGCTGAGTGAGTGCCCTTGCTAATGCCAGCCACTTCACGCTATGTACCTGGTGCATTTTATTGTAACACCAGCACTACCACATGACAGGGAGGACTGGGTGCACAGATTCATTTCCTAAAGAGAAAAAGATGACACTGACTTTTTGAAATTTCGGCAAATATCTTTTTTGATTGTGACTAAAAGTGTTTTTGTTGGGGCTTTATGTGTTTACTTTTAGTGTTGGGGCATTGTGTTGCTGGTCTGTTAGTTATTGGTGGTCTTGGTTTGTATTTATATTTGTATGGAAGTGAGAGAAAGGGAAGAGGTGTTTACAGAGAATGTAATTTGTAACTCTGTAGCTGTGTGATGTCTGTGTATTTGGGATTGGTTAACCCTTTTGTTACCAAACTACCTGAAACTGGCCCTGGCTCTGCATTATAAAGCTGTTTTGTTTTAATGTATTTATATTTATCTAAAAAACCTTCCACCATTATTTTATGTAAGAGCCTTTAAGTTAAGTTCCAGATAAGTAATAAGAAATTTAGTTATATTATCATAATAAATCTCTCCAATTCTTTATATTAAAACAATTAATTCAACATTTAAGGTAGTGTCATTCATTACAAATATGGTAGTGAGATAGTTAAGGCTTATTGTTTGCCATGAAACAACTTTTACTAAAGCCTAGTGAATTTTTAAAACAAAGTAGCAAAGAGTTCTGTATTTGGAGGTGGAAATATCAATAGCTCACTACAAAGAAAGTACATATAAAAAAAAAAAGAATTAAAATTAACACAAAGAGAGAAAGAAAAAAATAATAATGGAGTCTTTTTTATAGAATTAGTCAAGAGGAACTAAAAATTTGGAATTGCATTCTTTAAATTTATAGAGTATGGATAATTTAAAGTAATTATGAGCAAGCCTATAAGCTGACTATAAATTACACACTGGAATCTGTCATGCAGTTTCAATATTCTTGGTGGTTGTACCAGTTCATTTCAAATAAAAGCAGTTCTCTGATTGGTTATTCTTTATTTTTTTGTGATCTAAGGGAGAGAAGTGAATAAAATAAAATAGAATATTTTCTTTCTCTTTTATTTTATTTTTTTTGATTTTCAAGTGAGAGAAAAGGTTATGCTTTCACAACCAGATTTAGTTTAATTTATATTTCTTTAAAACATGTATCCATAGGCAAATGTTTGTTTCTGCTTTTTGATGTGTCATCTGTATAGATTAACAGTTTGTATTTGGTATCTGTTGTCTCATTCTGCATAAAGCAGATGGAGATAGAATGAGCAAGTACGTGAAGAACAAGTCTGAATGAAATCTTATTTCTTTTCTTGTTTTATGGGCTTGAGTCAGTTTCTATAACCCCCCCCCCCCCTTATGGTAAATACAATAAATACAAATACTTTTAAATTGGGTAGAGTTAGGTAGAATGAATGGTGAAAAGGAGGGAGTAAATTATGTGCCATCAGTGTAAATTAGCAGATGCAAAGAGACTTAGTTTTTCATCTAATATTTAAATGTTTTGTTCAACATCAGGTAGAGACTGTATATGTAAGCAAAGTGAAGAGTGTAGATACAGGTATGTCTGAAAGATCCTGGAATTCTTTCTATTCATTTTTTTTTGGGGGGGGGGGGGGGGTCAGAGAGAGATAGTTAGTTTCTTTTCAAATCAGCTAGAGTGAGAGAAAAAGATAGAGAAGAAAAAAGTGAGTAAAATTAGATTTACTCAATTCCTTTACCCGTAAAAGCTATGGTGATGATTTATATTCAGATGTTATAGAATTTCTTCCATGAGCTGTCATTTCTGTGAACATAACATCTTAAAAGACAGACGCCAAGCTGTGGTAACCAATCGTGCCCTCTCAAAGGAAACCTTGATAGTGAGCAATGTCCTTTAGGAAACTGTCTTGGAGTCAGTCACTGTTGTTTGTCATGGTTCAGAAATGCCCTTAGTTATACAAAGAACCAATCTCACTAGCTATGACGATGATATGAAAGTAACCTAAGCAATCAAGAATCCTGCTGATGCCACCCTGCTAGAGTAAGATTTAAATACAATATAGAATTTATAACAAGTAAATTAATGCCAGAAAATTTCAAGCTCACTGTTATATCAGTTGGTTATCATTAACAAACTGCATCTGCAAAGAATCTTGGGGCGAGGAGGGGTTGCAATCCCAGAGACAAAACTAGTGCATGACCTAGGGATAGATATGTGCAATGGTGCATCGTTTCATGCACATGACAGCAATGTACAGATAACTGGTCAAAATGATTCTGGAACGATTCAGAATGAGAGCAGGAAACCATGTTAACCCTTTAGCATTTACATTACTCTACATATATACTATTGTATTTTTGTGGTAAAGTCTTTAGCTTACATAATATCTCACATAATATAGAATCTATGAGATTTTGATATTATTTATTTTGAGAAAAATACCTTAACATCAGTATGAGTGGCCAGTTATTGCCGATTTGAACAGAAAGAGGTGAGAGAATTCTGGCTGGATACAGCTAATTTAACCCTTTAGCATTTAAACTGGCTGTATCCGGCCAGAATTCTCTCACCTCTTTCTGTTCAAATTGGCTATAACTGGCCCCTCATACTTATGTTAAGGTATTATCTCAAAATAAATAATATCAAAATCTCATAGATTCGATATTATGTGAGGTAAAGTGTTTACTGTGAAAATACAATAGTAAATATAGAGTAATGTAGAAAAACCTGGGACGACTTGATAAATTCCGACCTCACACACTTACACCTCTCCAAGACAATGTCACTGGACTGAGATCTTTGGTGCTACACAGGCATTACTAAGTACAAAGCGAAACCTACAGTCAGTAGGCACCTCTTAACAAAAATACCCCCACCTCATCCACACCACCCCTTTCGATGTAAAGTTATGTTGGTACCACAACATCCAGTCCGAAATAAATGAGGTCGTGTAGGTGTCACGACAAAAAAACACATAGTCCACGCTGTAATGTGGCCGTGTAGGTAACACGGTAAAAACCTCCCAGTCCACACTGTAAACGTGGTTGGTGTTAGGAAGGGCATCCAGCCGTAGAAAACCCGCCAGACAGTCCTATACGAGCAAGACAACCAATCTTGCCTCAAGTGGGAAAATTCCCGTCCAAACCCATCCAAGCGTGGAAGATGGACGTTAAACGATGATGATGATACATATGTATAACCCATGCTATAAATAACAGCCAAAGCCCAGAAAATGTAATGAAAGGAAGGACAGTTAAAATCCATGCTAAAAATAGCAGCCAAAGTCCAGAAAACAAAAGAAAAAAGGAGTTATAACCCATGCTATAAATAACAGCCAAAGCCCAGAAAATGTAATGAAAGGAAGGACAGTTAAAATCCATGCTAAAAATAGCAGCCAAAGTCCAGAAAACAAAAGAAAAAAGGAGTTATAACCCATGCTAGAAATAACAGCCAAAGCGCAGAAAATAAAATGAAAGGAAGGACAGTTATAATCCATGCTAGAAATAGCAGCCAAAACCCGGAAAACAAAATAAAAGGAAGGACAGTTATAACCCATGCTAGAAATAGCAGCGAAAGCCCAGAAAAGGAAGGGCAATTGTAACCACTTATAGCCACGTTAAAAATAGCAGCGATAGCCCGAAAAACAAAGGACAGATGCTAAAAATAGCAGCCAAATTCCAGAAAACAACAAAAGGGAAGGATAGTTTTAACCACTTAAAACCGTTAGAAATAGCAGCGATAGCCCAGAAAACAAAAGAAAAACGAAGGACAGTTATAACCCATGCCAGAAATAGCAGCCAAAGCATAAAATAAAAGGAAGGACAGTTTTAACCCATGCTAGAAATGGCAGCCAAAGCCCAGAAAACAAAAGAAAAACGTTAGAAATAGCAGCGAAGGCCCAGAAAACAAAAGAAAAAGGAAGGACAACTGTAACCACTCATAACCATGTTAGAAATAGCAGCGAGGGCCCAGAAAACAAAAGAAAAACATTAGAAATAGCAATGAAGGCCCAGAAAACAAAAGAAAAAGGAAGGACAGTTGTAACCACTCATAACCATGTTAGAAATAGCAGCGAAAGTTCAAAAAATGTAAGAAAAACGATGGACAGCTGTAACCAATTATAACTACGTTAGAAATAGCAGCGAAAGCCCAGAAAACGAAGGACAGTTATAACCCATGCTAGAAATAGCAGCGAAAGTCCGGAAAACAAAAGAGAAACGAAGGACAGTTGTAACCACTCATAACCATGTTAGAAATAGCAGCGAAAGTCCAGAAAACGAAGGACAGTTGTAACCACTCGTAACCATGTTAGAAATAGCAACCAAAGCCCAGAAAACGAAGGACAGTTGTAACCCATGTTAGAAATAGGAGCGAAAGTCCGGAAAATAAAAGAAAAAGGAAGGACAATTGTAACCACTCATAACCACGTTAGAAATAGCAGCGAGAGCCCAGAAAACAACAGAAAAATATGAAGGACAGTAAAGAAATTTATTTCAAGGGAGATAAAGGTTTGACTAAAACTTTTCCAGTTGTTTTCCTTTGACCGCAAAATTTATAGAAAAACTGCACACACACACATTTTGCGGGTGTGCACTTTACACACACAGACACACACACGTTTATTTACAATAACTCGCTTAATTTTGGATCATTTTAAGAAATAAAAATATCAGTGTGTTTCTACAATTCTCCTGCATGAGAAAATATTCATCAATTTTATTGTTAAATAATATTTTAGAAATGCTGGCTTTGTACATATACATATATACCTACACAGTTACCTAAATATGTTTATGTCTCTCTCTCTCTCTCTCTCTCTCTCTATATATATATATATATATATATTAGTAGTACAGATTAAAGTTTAAGCAAAGAATCACTGCTTTCACCCTTTTACAGGATCTTCTGAGTTTCAGAAGATCCTGTACAGGGTGAAAGCAGCGATTTTTGCTTAAATTTTAATCTGTATTTATAAATATTTGCTCTACGGGTTTATATATATATATATATATATATATATATAATAATTGTTTCTACGTTAGGCACAAGGCCAGCAATTACCCAGTGCATTACTGGTACTTTATTTTATCGACCCCGTAAGGATGAAAGGCAAAGTTAACCTTGGCGGGATTTGAACTCAGAATGGCAAGGGCCGTAACTCTATACGTCAAAGCATGGCGCCCGACCCTCTTCCAATACTGTCAATCCACCGCAATATATATATATAATAATGATACTATTTATAGTTATGTATAAACTATGAACAACTATAAACAGGAAAGGTCAGTAATTTATTACTACCTTATTACCAGTAAGAGAAATAGCTCAATGTAAGAACATCAGGTGTTTTACAGAGCAGGAATATAAATTATACAATTATCAAAGTTATGTTCAAATGATTTAAAACTTTGAACTCCAAATTACACCAGTTGAAACAACAACTCACAGCTACAACAGAAAGACTAAAATATAAGTCAACAGCACATAAACGACAAGTGCTAAATAGATTGTTTGCCAGAGATCCTAAATCAGTTTATCGCAGCTTCGGTGGCAAAAGCTCAATCCCTGTAAATGACACCCTTCAAAAGAACAGGTTGAGAGCTACTGGAGATTTGTATGGGAAACGGATGACGGATTCAACAGACAAACTAATTGGCTAAAAGAACTGGAACAGGACTACTGCCAACATGTCCAGACAAAACAATATGACATAGATGGGTCAATACTGGAAACAGCTCTACAGAAAATGTCAAATAGGAAATCGCCAGGCCCAGACCTCATTACAGGATACTGGTTGAAGAATTTCACTTTCTATCGGCAAGATCTCATACGGCTGTTTACAGAAACCATTAAAGGCACACAAGAACTGCCCAGATGGTTATCAACTGCCACTACTCTCCTCATTCCCCAAAATAGCCAAACCACCCTTGCTAAAAATTACCGCCCAATAGCCTGCCAAAACATCATGTATAAATTATATACTGGGTGCCTTAACCTGTTCTTACAGGATCACTGTGCTACCAACAACATCATAACAACTGAGCAAGCTGGTGGAAAGAGGGAGGTGTGGGGTTGCATAGATCACCTACATACTAATAAAATGATTCAGGAAAAAACAACAAAGAATCGCAGAAACATGACTGTGGTGTGGCTGGACTATCAAAAAGCATTTGATAGTGTACCTCATGGGTGGATTATTAAGGCTTTACAGTTAGCCAAAGTCCCACAACCATTGGTAGCTGCTGTTGAACGCCTGACAAAGAACTGGTACACCAATTTGATCCTTAGAGGTGAGAAGGAGCAAGTTAAGACTGATAAGATACATTACCAGAAGGGCATCTTTCAGGGTGATAGCTTGTCAGTGCTACTCTTCGTTCTCTCACTGAATCCACTATCTTACCTACTCAGGAAACAAGGTGGATAAAGAAGTGGGTCCAGAAGTATCTCCCATCTTTTCTTTGTTGATGACCTGAAGTTGTATGGGCCAAATATCAATGACATCAAGAAACAATTGGACCTCATTACACAATTTTCAACTGACATCAAAATGAAATTTGGTGAGTCCAAGTGTGCATATTTGGCAGTAAAACGTGGAAGAGCTGGGCCCTCCTCTAGAAATCTAGAGATGAACGGCCTGACAATACAACCTCTACAGTCAGGTGACAACTACAGATATCTTGGACACGATGAGAATGTCAGATATGATGGACCCATAAATAAGGAGAGAACCAGAACTGAATACCTCAGAAGAGTAAAGAAAATATGGTCATTAGAACTGTCAGCGTACAACAAATACATTGCCCACAATACTTATGCTGTGCCAATTCTAACGCCAACATTTGGCCTGCTGAACTGATCATTGCAAGAACTAAGTGAGATGGATGTTAGAACTCGCAAACTTCTCAGTGTTACTGGGAACTTTAACATCAATGGTGATGTGGATAGGCTATACTTCTCACGCAAGGAAGGTGGCCGGGGTCTAAAATCAATATTAACAACATATGAGACCCGGATAGTAACACTGAAGCAACACCTTCAACAGAGGAAAAAGATTGGCAACCATCTTGCCCAGGTTTATGAGCATGAAAAAAAAATATCATTAGAATAGCGACTGATCTGGAGAGATATGGAATAAAGCCTGATATAAATCTCTCACCCAGAGAAATCGGAAGATCCTATTCAATGTTCAAACAAGATTTAAAAAATTGACCAATTTACAGAAAAAGTTGTGCATGGATACTTGAGACGTAAAACACAGACCATAGAGGGGATAAACCACTCAAAAAGCCTGGCATGGAGTTCCGACAAGTTTATGACATCACACCTTGAGGGATATCTCTATGCAATACAGGAACAAGAACTCCCTACAAAATATCTGCTGCACAAAAGAGGAGGGCCAGCAGCTGACAATAAATGTAGGCTTTGTAAAACAAAGATCGAGGATGTAAGCCACATTGTTGCCAGCTGCGAAAGAATGTCATCTCGCTACTATCTCCCCATGAGACACGATGGGATAGCTAGAACCATCTGGAACGCACTTCGGAAAACAAAATTAACAACAAACGAGGAAGAATATATTGAGACAGATGGCACTAAGGAATACTGGTGGAACCTGAAAATAAAAACTGCCACCAAATTGAAGCACAACCGGCCTGATATTGTTGTTTGGGACCAGACATTGAAAACGTGTTCTGTTGTGGAGATCACCTGCCCACTTGATGTAAACGTTGTCAGAAAAATACAGGAGAAGGAGGACATCTACGGACCATTGATGAGGAGTTTACAAATCCAGTATCCAAGATACACCTTTAGCTTCATACCCATCATTATTGGAGCTACGGGTTATATACCAACCCGCTTGGACCAAAGTATGACTGAACTTGGATTTGCGGACAAAAAGCGCAGCTCCCTAATTCATAGTCTACAAATGGCTGCGATAGCTGGCATCTTCAAAATTTGCAAAACATTCTTGCGATTCAAGGGATGACAATTTTTTTTCTTTTACAACCTTGCCACCAGGAGGGTGGCCGGTCAAAAAAAATATACTCGAAATTAAGAGAAAGAGATAACATACATTACATACATACGTGTGTGTGTGTGTGTGTGTATGTGTGTGTGTGTGTGTGTGTGTGTGTGTGTTATATTACATTCAAAGTTATGGATGTCATGATTGAGATAATCTCGAACATGTGTCCTGTCTCCCCCAAACCAGTTCATAGAAACAATTCAAAGAATAAATCCGAGCATTTAATCATTATAAATATCCAATGATATAAATATCCAATGATATAAATATATAAGACATATCAAATTTGAACAAGAGACAATTTGTATAGAATGTAAGAATACATAGTTTAAAGTTTGATATGTCTTAGTCTTATCATACATTTATATCATTGATAAATTCCGACCTCACACACTTACACCTCTCCAAGACAATGTCACTGGACCGAGATCTTTGGTGCTACGTAGCAATACAGAAGACCCGCCTTGCCTAAGTACAAAGCGAAACCTACAGTCAGTAGACACCTCTAACAAAATACACCCCCGTCCCACTACCCCCACCCCATCTACACCACCCCTTTCAATGTAAAGTTATGTTGGTACCACAACATCCAGTCCGAAACAAATGAGGTCGTGTAGGTGTCACGATAAAAAAACACACAGTCCACGCTGTAATGTGACCGTGTAGGTAACACGGTAAAAACCTTCCAGTCCACACTAAACAAGGTTGGTGTTAGGAAGGGCATCCAGCCGTAGAAAACCCGCCAGACAGTCCTATACGATCAAGACAACCACTCTTGCCTCAAGTGGGAAAACTTCCGTCCAAACCCATGCAAGCATGGAATATGGACGTTAAACGATGATGATGATGATGATGATATATAGGGCGGGTAAAATTCCCGAGATCCATGGACGAGATCTCTCCACCTGCTTCTGTCCCTCATCATCGCTGCCATGTCCTGCGTCTCCAAGAGACCAATGTCTGTCCTTAGGGCATCAACATATGTCAACTTGGGTCTCCCTCTTCTA
>CAXHJY010000307.1:115000-122500 GCA_964016885.1 Eledone cirrhosa | reverse complement strand
CCTCCTGTGTTTGGTTTGTTTCATTTATTAACTATATGTATATATATCCTGATTGATATTAATCAATCACGTTCGGACACATTGCACCTGTCAAGAGTGTATTTACATACGTGTGACGAACATTATGAATTCCTATTTATATTAATCATTATTAATCAATATGAAACTGGAAGACAAATAAAGAGATTTTTTTAGTTTACGTTTTGTTTTGCTTAGTGGCAAATACAAAAGGAGAATGATGAAATCGTCGACGAACGGAGATATGATATAAAACAATAATAGAAGTATTATTATTCTCTTCTTTATTTCCAAATAATCGGCATAAACTACAGTTTAGGGACGGAAAAAACACTAATTCCAGCAACATAATCGTAATTTGTTCATTCGAAAACGTATTTGCAAAATGTCATTTTTTTTAATACCCCCTCCCCTCCTCCTCCACACACACATAAAGCCAGAAAAGCAGAAAAGAAAACGCATTATTAAAGGAAGTTATGGCGAAATAAAGTCAGCTGTTTTAGGATAAGGCTGTATTTTTATTTTCTAAAAATAATTTTTTAAGGTTTTTTTTTACCTTGAAAAATGTTTTTCGTTTTGCCTTGTTTTCGTTGATTTTCCTAAGTTTATTATTACATGGAATTATAGTCAGTTATGGCATTTGTTTTTGGAAAAAATGTGAACTTAGCTATAATGTAATTTCATGGTACCTCAATTAATTCACGTTATAAAACAATTAAAGCTACCTTTTATAAATTATATTACATGTTTTAAATAACATTTTTTATTTCGGAACACATAATCACGAATAAAATGTCTATTTTTTTTTAAATGAAGCTATTCTTATTAATAATATATATATATATATATGTGTGAGAGAGAGAGAAGATAGAACTAGTTTTAAACTAGTTAGACTTAACAGAGTACTCCATACTTGGGATGGACTAGAGTATGGGGACTAGATGTTGAAACGGCAAGAGTTCAGCCGTCGAGATCCATCTCTTTATAATATACGCGCGCGCGCACACACGCACACGCACACGCACACGCACACACACACACACATGTAATAAACAACATAAGATAATTATTTCATTTATCAGTGGTTTCTTGAAGGCAGATATTTATATCTGTCTTCAGTCGTCAGAATGAATAAATATTTATTCATTCTGACGACTGGAGAAAGATATAAATATCTGCCTTCAAGAAACCACTGGTAAATGAAATAATTATCTTATGTTGTTTATTACATAACTAATAAGCCTACATAGATCACTCTTTTTTCCTGTACCTTTCCGACGGAAATACTTCATTTAGCCGTCGAAACGGCTTGAGCTCAGCCGTCGGGGTCCTACTCGTTCCTATATATATATAGAGAGAGAAAACGAAGAATCAGTGATGCATCGGAACACAATTTATTACGTATTACAATTGTTTCTCCGATGAATAGCTTGAGGTACGATCTGATTGTGGATTGAACCTGACTCTGGATTCGCAAGTTCCTCAGATACGTCTAGTGATTTCGAAGCAAATCCTCTTTCTGCTGGACTCCGGCCCTTCGAATATCTATCATCTGCCATCATCCTAATATATATATATATATAATTAAATTATCGTTGGTAGGATAACCATGAAAATATTTATTCACAATTGTATAAATAACATTACAAGTTATTTCTAATACTTACAGATTTAATATATCAAATAATATATCCAATACTTAATAACATAAATATTTCACATAAAAATATAAAATCAAAATGACAAAATATTTATTCAACACTAATGTGTATCAATCAGTCACACTCAACAAGTAGTACTGGAGTCTCCTAATACTTTTTGACACAAGCCAACATGCTCGCAGCATTACCGTGGATTATTATATTATACGGAAAATATTGATTGTAATAAAGGGTAGAATGAAAATTAAGCTTTATGCAATCATAATATATAATGATATTTGTATTTGCCACAAACACATCGGATGCAGGCGACGTTAATAATAGAAGCAATAATAATGGCACAAGGCCAGCAATTTTTTTTTGGGGGGAAGTCGATTAAATCGACCCTAGTACGTTACTGGTGCTTTATTTTATCGACCTGGTAAGGATGAAAGGCAAAGCTAACCTCGACGGGATTTGAACTCCGAACGTAAAGGGACGTGTTATTTTTTCATTAGGGAGAGTGGAGGGTTTACACTAAAATATAACCATAATAATAGCTGACATAAAATATAACCATAATAATAGCTGACATAAAATATAACCATAATAATAGCTGACATAAATAACATAAAGAGCTGCCCTTTTGTGTGTTGTTTGTCAACTGAACTCTCGTTAAAAACGTTAGTCTCGAATATTGCAGCATCTTAATGGGGTGATAACTTATTGATGTAAACACTTTCATATTATACAACGACCAGAAAATATAACTGAAGTGTCGACATATAGCAGCTTTGTAAGGTATTTTATACAGAAAAATACAGCGTAGTGTTGTGTAGTATAGTGTGGTGGTGTTGTGTTGTGTAGTATTGTGTGGTGGTGTTATGTAGTATGGTGTGTAGTGGTGTTTTGTAGTATAATGTTGTATAAATTCCTCTCTTTCCTCTTCATTTAGATGGCTGATATTGTAAAAGCCGGCTGGATTCGGCGCTACAGTAGTAAGTAATCCAACCATTCTATTATTCCTTGATTCTTTTACTGATTTCAATCGTTAGCATGCGGCCACACTAGGGCACCACCTTGAAGGGTTTTCAGTTGATCATATAAACTCCAGTACATATATTTTTTCAATTCTGGTACATATTTTATTGATCTGTTATTGTTGAACTGCTAAGTTATACACATGCACACACATATAAACACACACACTTATATATGTATGTATAAATATGTATGTGTGTATATATATATAGAGAGAGAGGGATGCGAGAAAAATCACAAACCCTTCATCTCAATTCTACTTTTGAAAAGCATAAGAACTGTGAAATCGGTAAAGGAAACAAACAAATATTCTTAATATATATATATATATATAGGAAAATATTCAAGACCCCGACGGCAGAGCTCAAGCCGTTTCGACGACTATTTCAGAAATAGCCGTCGAAACGGCTTGAGCTCTGCCGTCGGGGTCTTGAACATTTTCTTATTGCCCACTCTACTACCCAAAGTATTGAGTACTCTGGTGCGTTATGGTCCACCTAGTTCCTTACCACACTTCCTTCGTTATATATATATATATATATATATATATGCTAAAGAGTTAGATTACTATCATAGTAATGAAATAATTAATAATTTTAGTAAATTGCTTAAAATATTTGATTATTTAACCCTTCAGCATTTACCTCACATAATATCATATCTATGAGATATTGATATTATTTATTTTGAGAACAATACCTTAACATCAGTATGAGTGGCCAGTTACAGCCACTTTGATGAGAAATTCTGGCCGGATACAGTGGTTTTAAATCAAGACAGTGTATTTCATTAGAAATATGTACATAAAGAGTTAATTCTTCTTCATGTTTCCTCCTGATAAATAAACAAAGACTCTTCATATAACTTATATAAAATGTTCTATTTTATTGTTTGTATTCAAGTGTTTAACAATCATATTCTCCTCCATCCACTTATTCCTTGGAAGGTCAGAGGGCTTTTTAACACTGTTGTATTATATTTCTCTGACAATAATATCTCATAAAAATATGTGTGTGTTTATATATATATCATCATCATCATCATCTTCGTTTAACGTCAATTTTCCACGCTAGCGTGGGTTGTGTATGTGTATGTATTTATATATATGTGTGTGTGTTTATGTATACGTGTATATATGATATATATATATTATATATATAATATATATATATCATATTCCGAGCAATGTAAGGAACACTTTTGATTATTTATGCCCTTGAGAAGCCCAACTGGGCGAAACGTACGTAGGTGCTGTTTTAAATAAACATGTTTTAACGGTCTATTCTCTGATTTCTTACTTTCCCACGTAATATATATATATATATATATATATATATATATATATGGGTGGCTCTCAAAAGTGACACAGAGGAGACTGAGGTTAGCTGGACATGCACACCGACATCCAGAGTTAACATTGCACTCAGTGCTCCTGTGGGAGCCCCTACATGGACACACTGGAAGAGGAAGACCAAGGTTAACGTATGTTGATGCCCTAAGGACAGACACTGGTCTGTTGGAGACGCAGGACATGGCAGCGATAATGAGGGACAGAGACCGCTGGAGAGAACTCGTCCATGGATCTCGGGAATTTTACCCGCCCTAGATAGATAGATATATTATATATATATTATATTATATTATATATTCTAAGTTCAAATCTCGCCGAGGTTAACTTTGCCTTTCATCCTTACGAGGTCGATAAAATAAAATACCAGTAATGTACTGGGTAATTGCTGGCCTTGTGCCAATAGTAGAAACAATTATATTATATATATATATTATATTATATATAATATATATTATATATGGAAATACTTTATATATATATATATAACATATAGCAATGTGGAAAAACTTGACATGAGACCCACAAGCCTTTTTTTAGCAGGGAAAATAGCCTTAAGATGCATGTTGTTGTTGTTTGTATTCAGTTCATTTTAAAACTATCTCAATTTTTTCAGGAAGCCATAAAAAATTAAGCCGTTTTGATTATTTCATTCAGCATCTGTTGTGTGGCCCCATTTGTGGATCTCATAGATCGGGTAAAGTTGGTTTGTTCCTAACCACATATGCTTTAGAAAGTTGTCACCCCCACTATTTCAATACCACATCTACGTGCCATTCTTCATCAGTTGCCTCATGATTAGGCAGGTGTGTGGAGTTTGTTGGCAGCTTTAGAAGCTACATTGTAGGTAGTATCTTATATATTCATGTAGAAGTCAAAATTTTTTTTTAAATATTTATTTAGCTTAAATTTATGGGGTTGACTCATCATCACCATCGTTTAATGTCCATTTTCCATGCTTGCATAGGTTTGACGGGTTGTCATGTTATGAGATAAGTCAGGTCAGGTGACCATGTCTTGTTCATACAGATCTATATTTTGCTTGGTTTCTATGGTGGGATGCTCTCCTTAATGCCAACCATGTTACAGTGTTGACTGGGTGTATTTTATCATGGCATCAAAACCACCATCTTATGGGCTGCAGTGGGTACTTTTTGTCGTGTCCGCAGCACACCCACTTTACAGGGTGAACTGGGTGCTTTTTTTTCTCTTGCCTTCAGTACAACCACCTTACAAAGTGGACAGGCTATTACATGGATATTACATTCAAAAGGCTGAATTTCACACTACAATCCAAAATAACATCAATAAGCAGTGGTCTAAATGGACATTAAATGAATTTTAAAAAAACCCTAAAAAACCCAGCAAAAAAACAATAGATTACAGTTAATAATTCTTATGTATCTATGTATCAAACCACATTTCCCTAATACCAAGACATGAATAAGGCCACATAGTTCTTAAAAGTATATTTATTCTCTTGTAGATATCAAAACATAATGGCATAGAAAAATTAATTTCCTCATGGTAACATTTATCTCATTTAACAGCTGAAGCAGAAACTGCTGCGCTGAACAATCTCCACTCTGTCTTAACGTCCTCAATTTACTCAGGGAGTTCTCTGAGTTTGGATGCAATAGTATCTGCATACCTGGTCCTGACCTCCTTATCCATCAGTGCTTCCTACTTTATCCTGTAAGTTGCCCCAGACCTGCCAGTTTTGTGGGCTTCCTTGGCTTTAGTTAGTCTCAAGTTGCAGATAACTAGATGATGATCAGTTGACAGCTCAGCCCCTCTCTTAACATGAACATCCAGCAAGATGGTTGGATAATATCCATCAGCTTGGCATCTCTCGCTTGGGGATCCAACCAGATCAGTTGGAGATGGTTGCTTCTGACAGGACCCGCTCGGAGTATTTGAGGACTCTGCTCCCACGATCCTCACAGGAATAAGTGGGCGAAGAAGAAGTAACATTTATGTACAGGATAATACCTTGATTCACAAATGTTTATCTGTTGTCCATGTAACTTTTACATGAGATGCATGTGAAAAATTAGAATTTTTTGGCCAGAAATATAGGGGCTTGATTTTTATATGAGACCGACTTTTATATAGGGTCAACTTTTACATGAATATATTTGGTAGTTTAGTACAACCTCACTCTCCTTGTTTGTCACATAAAGAAATCTACACACATATTGACTGTGGCTTCTCATTGAAGAGAATAAAACTTATTAACCCATGGATGGATACTGTCTATTTCACAATATCAACCTGGAAACGTCAATATTGGATATTTTGTTGTTCATTTTGTTTTGTGGTCTTCTGATTCAGTTCATTTGTAGGAAGTAAAATGTAATACATATGTATGTGAATATATATATCATCATCATTTGTCCACTTTCCCTGCCAAGAAATCCCAGTAGAAGGAAGACGCAGGAGAGGAAGACCACGAAAAACATGGGCGGAGGTGGTGAGAGCAGACCTCCGATTGCTGAAGCTCACAGAGGAGATAACGAAGGACCGTGACAAGTGGAGAGATGGTGTGCTGAATAGAACCCGTCCCACCCTTGCAAGCAAGGAAAAGCGGACGTAAAATGATGATGATGATGATGATATGTATATATATATATATAAGTATGTATACGTATATACATATATGTATACAGACGTACAGTAATATGCATATATATATATATATATACATACATGCCCACATAAATATATGTACGTATGGATTCACCGAACATTTATTATAATGCTCGGTGTGTTTGTAAACAAACATCCCGAATTAAGCCGTACAATGTCTAGCAACCATCGTTGCTCATTTGTTCAACACTGACAAAGGAACACTGTACTAGTTTCAAGCTTATTAGCTATTGTCAGCAACGTATACCTTCCTGCCAGATGGTTAAACGTTTATATATATATATATATGTAAAGGCGATGCTCTTGATAGGGGTAACTATAGAGGCATTAAATTAATCGACCAGGTCATGAAGGTCACAGAAAAAGTAATAGCGCAACTAATCAGAGAACGAATTGATCTAGATGAAATGCAGTTCGGGTTTGTGTCAGGTAAAAGTACCACAGACGCTCTTTTCATTGTACGACAACTACAAGAGAAGTACCTAGCTAAAAGTAAACCCTTATACTTAGCTTTTGTCGACTTGGAGAAAGCCTTTGACAGAGTCCCCCGCTCCATTATCTGGTGGGCGCTTAGAAAACTAGGTGTTGATGAATGGCTTGTGAGAGCTATACAAGCCATGTATAAAGAAACAGTCAGCAAGGTTAGAATTAACAACGAATATAGTGAAGAGTTTAGCGTAAAAGTTGGTGTTCATCAGGGCTCCGTTCTTAGCCCCCTACTATTTATTATTACCCTTCAGGCTATAACAGAGGAGTTCAAGATCGGCTGCCCATGGGAACTCCTATATGCAGATGATCTAACGC
>CAXHJY010000307.1:95000-102500 GCA_964016885.1 Eledone cirrhosa | reverse complement strand
CCCTTGTTTGGTAAGCTTTCTATGGCTGTCATGTCCTTGACACAACTAAAGGGTCCTACTAACTCTTTGTTTGGCAAGCTTTCTATGACTGGATGGCCTTCTTATCACCATTTACATATACATACCATCTAACCCAGGCTGCCAAACATGCGGCCCATTACAAGCACGCCTGCGGCCCATTACAAGCACACCTGCGGCCCATTACAAGCACACCTGCGGCCCATTACAAGCACACCTGCGGCCCATTACAAGCACGCCTGCGGCCCATTACAAGCACGCCTGCGGCCCATTACAAGCACGCCTGCGGCCCATTACAAGCACGCCTGCGGCCCATTACAAGCACACCTGCGGCCGACACAAAAGTTTTTACAGCGTGAGCGTAATATAAAATAAAAAATATTAGTTGTAATGTGCACAATTAGTTGTCACGTGTGGCCCTCAAACACACATATGTGACCCATGTGGCCCTTGGGGGACCTTCAGTTTGACATGCCTGGTCTAACCCATGCTAGTGTGGAAAATAGATGTTATACGATGATGATGACATGGCAGCCTTCTGCAGTTTCCATCTACCAAATTTCACTCACAAGGCATTGGTCAACTTGAGGCTATAGTAGAGGACATTTGATCAAGTTGATGTGTAGTGGGACTAAACCTGAAACCACGTGATTGCAAAGCTAACTTCTTAATCGTACAGCCATGCCTGCACTTACATGAAGATTTTGAAAAGCTCTTATCTAAATCACCCCCACCCACCCCCAACTCTCTCACAAAAAAACACATCATTATTAGCATAACACATTATCTAGGCTTGCTGGCTTAACCCTGAGGCCGCAATATAAGGAATTGTTTGTTTGTTTTCTGTTTATTTGCGTTTGTTTAAAAAAAAATTTTTTTCCACTTTGGGTATGTATTTTCTGTTTTAGTGTCATCTGCACCATCCCCATATACCCAAGGAGCTCACCCTTCTAATGCACCAGCTTATCCAACCAGTGCACATGGGTACCAACCAGCACCTTATCCACAACAGGCACCTTATCCACAACAGGCAGCTTACCCACAAGCAGGTTACCCACATCAGCAGGCTGGTTACCCTCAACAAGCTGGTTACCCACAACCAACTGCCTACTCTGGTTATCCTGCTCAACAAGCTGCCTACCCACAGCAAGCATATTATCCTCAGCAAGCTGGTAAGTATGTGCACCCTGCCCTTTTGAATATTTTGATCCGATAAACTCACTGAATGTTATTGATGTCTATTAGCACTTCACAGAGAGCCTCTTTGTAGTTACTCAACTTGCTAGATATAGCAAGCAAAGCTCACTCAAATCATACCCTATGTCTTAACTCTTAACATGTTTAAATGATTTAGCAGAAAATATCTAAAAGCACATTTGTTACTTCAAATGTTTATAATGTTTTTGCCAGTGGACAGATCATTGTGAAGATTTACAGTATTATAAAAAATTCAGTTTTTGATGTGATACAGTCTTAGTGCTGTTTTATACTTTTAAAAAATGTCTTACTAATGCAGTTTCATGTAGTTTGTTGGTTCAAATGTTTATAGTAAACAGTTCACTAGTTAAGAAGAGGTTTTGTGAAAATTTGCAGTATTTGATAAAGGCTTTAATTTTTAATGTGATGCAGTCATAGGTATGTTTTGTACTTTTTCAAAATTATCTAGCTAATGCAGTTTCATGTGATATAGGATGTTAAGAATTAAAATGAGAGAACACCTTTTGCTGCTTTACAAAAACTTCTTAAATGAATCTAAAGGTATATTTGTTCCTCCTACTCATCCGTTTCAGGATACCCTCAACAATTTGGGTGTTATCCCCCACCACAAGCAGGGTATTATGCCCAACAAGGTGAGATGATGTACCACCACACCCAGCAACTTTTCACCAACAAATATTGTGTTGATTTTTTTTGCGTTCCATTCACTCAGTTTTGCCCAGTTTTTCATTCTTCCTTTAGAATTTCACCCAACGTTCCTTTTAATTCTTCCCCACAACTCAGCAGAATGTTTGATGCTTTGAGCAAAAATATTTTTAATTCAAAGCGACTGGCAGGAGACCCAGGTGTAGACCTCGAGCAAGATGGTTGGATTACATCCATGAGCTTGGCTGGTCTCAGTTGGGGATCCAGCCAGATCAGTTGGAGTTGGTTGCTTCCAACTGGACCCACTGGAGGGAGTGTTTGTGGACTCTGCCCCCATGACCCTCTCAGGAATAAGTGGGTGAAGAAGAAGAAACGGAGCAGCAGCATTTCAAAGCAGCTGAGCTGCAGCATTTCAAAGCAACTGTAGCATCATTTCAAAACTACTGCATAGCGACATTTCAAAGCAATTGAGTGACATCTTTTCAAAGCAACTGAGTGACGTCTTTTCAAAGCAACTGAGTGACGTCTTTTCAAAGCAACTTAGTGACGACATTTCAAAGCAACTTAGTGACGACATTTCAAAGCAACTGAGTGACGACATTTCAAAGCAACTGAGTGACGACATTTCAAAGCAACTGAGTGACGACATTTCAAAGCAACTGAGTGACGACATTTCAAAGCAACTGAGTGACGACATTTCAAAGCAACTGAGTGACGACATTTCAAAGCAACTGAGTGACGACATTTCATTGGCAACTGAGTGGCGACATTTCATTGGCAACTGAGTGGCGACATTTCATTGGCAACTGAGTGGCAACATTTCATTGGCAACTGAGTGGCAACATTTCATTGGCAACTGAGTGGCAACATTTCATTGGCAACTGAGAGGCTATATTTCATTGGAAACATTTCCAAGCAACTGATCAGCAACATTTTAATGTGCATGGTACCAAATTCAAGGATTGCAGTTTAGAGGGAACGTTGGTTGTACCCACTCACTACTTTCCCATTCACAAGGCCCACCTTCGTTGTCTGACTAACATTTGGTATTGAACATTTTGTTTGTTTTTGAACCCCTCCTAGATCACTAACCTGTGACTTGTAACATGAGCCCTGAATTTCATCCTCACCTCAACCCTAAACACTACCCCTATCCACCAAGCTGGTAATTTGATTGTTTTTCACTTAATTTTTCCATGCCAGTATAGCATGAATTGACAGTCGTTAAAACATTGGTTTAAATACCTTGCTTCTAACTCACTGCACTCTGAGTTCAAATCCTGCCAAAGTCAACTGTGTATTTCATCCTTTCATGTTTCATAAAGTTCCAATAAAGTGGCAGTAGATTGGTGGAATTGTCAGAGAGTTGGAAGG
Organism: Eledone cirrhosa; assembly: GCA_964016885.1. NCBI lineage: Eukaryota > Metazoa > Mollusca > Cephalopoda > Octopoda > Eledonidae > Eledone > Eledone cirrhosa. The sequence continues at coordinate 99,245 of CAXHJY010000307.1, read as the reverse complement.
GATGCTTTGTGCTATCTGACTCAGCTCTCTCTCTCTCTCTCTCTCTCTCTCTCTCTCTCTCTCTCTCTCTCTCTCTCTCTCTCTCTCTCTCTCTCTCCCTCCTGTCTTCAAATCCTGCCAGTCCAGTGGTGGTATCTGACTCAGCTATCTCTCTTCTGTGTTTAAATCCTGTCAGGGTTAACTATCATGTTTGATAAATAAAGTACAGAAATGGTAGAGTGGCAGAATTGTTAATGAGTCAGCTGGAATACTTTCAGGTATCTGATCTGTTTCTGTATGTTCTGATTTCAGAAGTTATGTATGATTGGTAGATAATATTAGTAATGGAAAGACCAATGGAAACATTATTACCTTGATTTGATCTAACATCAACTAAAAAAATGGATTGCATTTTTTTTTCAATACTAATTGTTTTTTCTTTGATTGGAATATTTGTTTTTATAGTTGGCTGCATGCCTCCTTGTTACTAACTACTTTCATTGACCCTTTAGCATTCACATTACTCTATATATACTATTGTATTTTCACAGAAAAGGCTTTATTTCACATAATATCGAATCTACGAGATTTTGATATTATTTATTTTGAGAACAATACCTTAACATCGGTATGAACGGATGGTTATGACCAGTTAAACAGAAAGAGATGAGAGAATTCTGGCCTGATACAGCCAGTTTAAATGCTAAAGGGTTAATAGACTTTTTTTCCCTGTCATATTACTGTGAAATTCTCTTTGTAGGAAATTTTCTTGAAAGTAGGAAATCCAAATGTTTTGAATCTTGTTTACTGGCAAAAAGTGAATTGGCAAAGTTTGTAGAATGCCAGATTGTTTTGTGGCAATTGTTCTAGACCTATTTTCTCTGAATTCAAATTCAGCTGAGGTCAACTTTGCTTTTCATCCCTTTGCAGTCGATAAAACATAGTACCTATTCAAAGGCAGTGGTTTGGCATAGTTAAAAGTGTCAGATAGGATGCCTTGAAGTATCTGTTCCAGCTCTGTGCATTCTGAGTTCAAATCCTGCTTACTGTCACCAGAAAAGCAGTGATATTTTACCCAGGTGTTACAACTTGCAGCAAATAGGCCTCCTATTGGAAGTAATTGGCCTTAAGAAAGACGATCATGAACATTCTCAAATACCAATCAAAATATATACATGACGCATCATATTCCACTGTATGTGGAAACGATGATTAGAAGAAGCCTGTGGAATCTTTTGTAAATTAAATTTACTCTTCACCTTGTTTTGTTCAGGTGTGTGGCCTAGTGGTAAAGGTGTTAGACTAACGATAATAATGTTGTGGCTTTGATTTGTGGATTGGGTTGTGTATTGTATTTTTGAGCAAAACATTTCATTTCATGTTGCTCCAGTATACTCAGCAGAAAATGAATAACTGCAGTAGCTGGGAGTTTAACCCTGTGATGGACTAACTCCTATCCAGGAGAGAGTCATGTATGCTCAGTCACTTAACACCATGGAAACCAGGATAAGCACCAGTACAACATGGCAGAAATATATCAAGGACAAAGAATGACAAATAAAACAAAACAAAGTAATATTTTACCCAGTGTATTTCAACATAATATTTCAGGGCTAGTAGCCTCTTTTCAAATGCAAAACAAAAACAAACAATCGATGTGTTCTTCTTTAACTGGTCCAGGTGTGCACATGTTGAGCTTCTGTTACTGCTCCACGCATGCACAATTCACGCACTTGGGCCAGTTAAGGAAGAACATATCGATTGTTTGTTTTTGTTTTGAATCATTTCCATTTCACATTTGAAAAGAGGGTAATAACCCTGAAATATTATGTTGAACTATACTGGGTAAAAACATTACTCTGTTTTGTTTTATTTGTCATTCTTTGTCCTTTATATATTTCTACTGCATACTACCAGCTTTCTTAAGTCCAATCATTCATTGCGTATCTCACAATGCTTTATATTTAACTAAACTACTTTATTCACAGACTTTAGACTTTTTGACTGCTTTATACAGTACTTTTAGTTTACATCTCTGTCATAATACAGCATCCAATAAAAGGAGGAAATTAAAAAATATTGTTTTTAACAAAGGATGCAACGAGCGAAGTTTAGAATTGAAATAGAAATAGAAGTTTCACCGTAACATTGACTAATATAGTCTAATAATGAAGCTGATACCTATCTTTATCCGTTCCGTGGGTTTATTACGATCTGAGTTCAAATCCCGCCGAGGTTGACTTTGCCTTTCATCCTTATGGGGTCGATAAAATAAAGTACCAGTAATGCACTGGGTAATTGCTGGCCTTGTGCCTAAAGTAGAGACAATAATTTAGTGAATGTCGAACACCATGCTTTGAAGCATAGTTACCTCCCTTTATGATCTGGGTTCAAATCCTGCCGAGGTTAACTTTGCCTTTCATCCTTACAGGGTCGATAAAATAAAGTACCAGTAATACACTGGGATAATTGCTGGCCTTGTGCCAAAAGTAGAAACAATTATTTAGTGAATGTTACAGCAAAGCTACTGTTTCTATTTCAATTGTTTTTAACATTATTAATTTAGGTTAACTTTGCCTTTCATCCTTACGGGGTCGATAAAATAAAGTACCAGCAATACACTGGGATAATTGCTGGCCTTGTGCCAAAAGTAGAAACAATTATTTATTTAGGTTTAAATAAGAATAATAGCACAAAACTTTTAAAACTTCCTTCCACTGAGATCTCTTGGTGTTTCTTCACCTTGTGATCATCATCCACATGCATCGTAGGTTCACAGCAGCGCAATCTTCTCTCTTGTACTCTACATTACCTCTTATGCCCAGTTTTTTTTCCTCTCAGTTCACTGACATGACACATCCAACACACAGACAGTGACATTACAGAAGTCTATCTCCATCACATGGTTCAGCTCTCAACACTTCTGCCCAGATCCTCCTCTACTACAGAATTCCTACTTCTGATATGTTACCTCTTGGTACATCCACACTCCAGTGGTCATCTTCATCCATACCCATCACATGTCCATACCAGCACAATCTTCCCTCAGTTCAACCATGCTTTGAGAATCGGCTGAAAAGTTCATAGCCTGACTAAGATACTCTCATGGAATTACTAAATGAGGTTTATTTTTCAACATAGTACCTGGAAAGAAACAATGCAGTTATTAATAAGAAAAATTGAAATTAATGTATGCAAGATTTCACAGCTCTAGCATCATTGCTTCATAGTCGGCCCATGAACTTTTCAGCTGATCCTCGTAACATCATAGCGATAATCCTGAAATATTTATATAACGTACAATGTTTGCTTTCCATTTGTCAGGTGCTTATGGCCAGGCAGTTGCTGTACCACCACCACCTCCTGGTTACGCTGGAACTTATCCCGGATATTATCCTCAGCAGGGTTCCTATTATGGAAACACTGGAAACCCTCAAGTGATACATGTTAAAGAAAAGTCGAAGAATAATTATGGAGAAATAGCTTTAGGTAAGATGTGTGCATGTATTTTGTGTGTTTATCGTTGTGTGTTTGTTTGGATATGTTTATGTATGTGTCCATGTGTGTGTGTGTGTGTGTGTGAGTGCATCTTGTTTTTTTATTTATATATATTTTAATGATTTATTTTACTTCATACTATAAGAATCATTATGGGTGAGATTGAAATGAAATTTAAAGCTTCCACCTATGTAGATTTAGCTGGCCTTCCATGAGACTGTATTAGATAAGGAGTTTTCCAGCTGTTTTAATGATAAGGGCCCTATCATGTTATAGTTTCCACCTATGTAGGTTTAACTGCTCTCCTAAAGGGGTGTATTTGATAGGCGTTTTCTCAGCTGTTTTAATAATAGGGGTCCTAGCCCTATCATGTTGTTGTTGCTACAACTCCCACCTATATAGGTTTAGCTGGCTTCCTATGGGGTTGAAAATCATAAGGGGTTTCTCAGCTGTTTTAATGATAAGGGTCTTAGCCCTATCATCATCACCACCATTACTGCTATCATCATCATCACCACCATCATTATTGCTTTCATCATCACCAGCAACACTACCATTATTATCATATTTATCATTGCAGGTATTGCAGGTGGTGCACTTCTTGCCCATGGAGCTTCAACAATGATGGGTGGCTGGGGTGGTGGGTGGGGTCTCGGGCGTTGGGGCAGCTGGAGTTCATTGAGTTCAATGAGCAGTTTTAGCAGCTGTGGAAGTTTTGGTAGTTTTGGCAGTTTCGACTAAGAAAACAAGAGGAGACAACCGGCTGGC
>CAXHJY010000307.1:62500-92500 GCA_964016885.1 Eledone cirrhosa | reverse complement strand
AACCACATGTAAGTACATGAGCAAGTTATTTTTGGGATGTACAAGCCAACACTATGACTGCATCACATTAAATGTTGAAGCTTCTGTTTAACAACACATTTTCACAACAAGCTGTCCACTGATAAAGATACTATAAACATCTTTTATGTTAAATAGTAAGTATCTTAATGAATAGTATATTGAGTTTATCTACTTAAATAAATTTAAAACTAACATACTGGAAAGCATATATGTATGTGTATATATACACACACATACACACATACATACACACACATATATACACATATATAAATGAATATATACTATATATATATATGGATATATAAATAATATATTATATAAACATATACTATATATATATATGGATATATATATATTATTTATATATATGTATGTGTGTGTGTGTGTATATATATATATATATATATATATACATATATATATATATATATATATATATCATCATCATCATTATCAGCACATTAAATGCTCAGTCACTTAACATAGCTCTCAAGACTCAGTGTTACAAGGTTGGACTTTAAAATTACAGGTGCAGACCATCTTGTGTCGTGATATAAGTGGCTGAGCATTCCACAGTTACGTCTACCTTTAACCTAGTTATCAGGGAGATTCAGCATGACACAGTGTGTGACAAGATTGGACCTTAGAATTACAGATACAGACCATCTTATATATTATAAGTGGCTGAACGGCGGTTGATTGGTATTAATCGATAGTGTCGGGCAACATGTTTTGTGATATGTAGTTACGGCCCTTTACGTTCTGAGTTCAAATCCCTCCAAGGTTAGCTTTGCCTTTCATTCTTAAAAGGTCGTTGATGAAATACAGTACCAGTAACACACTGGAGTTGATTTAATCAACTTTCCTCTCCTTCCTAAATTGCCGGCCTTGTACCTAAATCAGAAACCATTATAAGTAGCTGAGCATCTGCCCCACCCACACCTTCCTTAATGTAGTTCTCAGGGAAACCTGGCTAGCTCTTTTGAAGTATAAGTACAGTTGCTCATTTCCTCCAGCTAAGTTGACTGGAGAAACATTAAAATATAGTGTCTTGCTCAAGGAGACAATGCAGTCCTGTGAATTGAACTCAAGACTTTGCTATCATGAGTCGAACACCTTATATACTATGCTATCCACCTTTATACAGTTGAGAAATATACTCATTAAATTGACACATCAAATGAATTAGGCAGTGAAACATTAATTTTCTATTTAGTTGATTATTTTTCTATTTTAAATATCAATTAATAGTTGTTTAGGCCCACATTTCATGTATTGTTGTGGTTATTATTTTTTTTCTCACTGTGATATTGTTTCACTTTTTTTTGTTTTAGTTACTTAAAAATTTTATTCCTTCAATTAAAACTTGCTATGAAATCTGTGTGGTGTGGTTTTTGTTTTTTCCTTTATATATCTATTATAATAAAACACTAGGGTCATGTATTAACTACTTTGTGTAATGTGCAAAATACTAAAAAAAAAATAACAAAAGAACGGGAAAAAAATCAAGAGCTCTTAGCATGGTTTTCTCTCTTACTTTTCATGTGTGTGTGTCACAGTATCAATATTCAGAGATAAACAGTAAATATTAGCTGTTTGTTTTGTCATCAACATATATTTATATATGCATATATAAATATAGGCGCATGGCTTAGTGGTTAAAGCATCAGGCTTACAATTGTGAGTTTGATTCTCGGACCAGGCTTTGCGTTGTGTTCTTGAACAAGACACTTTATTTCAGGTTGCTCCAGTTCATTCAGCTGTAGAAATGAGTTGCGACGTCACTGGTGTCAAGCTGTATTGGCCATTGTCTTTCTCAGACATCATTTGTGGCATGGAGAGGGGAGATTAGTATGCATGGACAACTGCTGGTCTTCCACATACAACCTTGCTCAGACTTGTGCCTCGGAAGGAAATTTCTAGGTGCCAATCCCATGATCACTCCTGACCAAAGGGGGTCTTTACCCTTTATGGAGAGACATATATTTATATATACATGCATATATTATTTATTCATACATAAGTATTTATATAAACAAAAATATCTTCGGACAATAAAAACAACACATTTGATATGTATGTATATCTATATAACAGTCTACCTATCTATCTATCTATCTACCTATCCAGCCATCTTGGCTGTCTATCTATGTGTGTGTGTGAATATATATATCTATGTATGCATGTATCTATCTGTCTAGCTACCAACCTAATTGTGAGACTCCCTGTCTCTTTATCTGTCTCCCTACTTATCTTTATATCTATTTGCCTGCCTGGCTATCTGTTTTTTTGACTGTCTATCTATAGCTATCTATTTATACTGTAATTACCAATTCATCTATGTTGAACAAGATCAACAACAGAGTATGAATCTCAATAGCAGTCCAAAGACTGATATCTCAGTAAAACAATATCATGAATATTTAATGGATATAGGTTTGAAAACAATTACAGAAAGTATACAATAACATTATTGAATGTAATATTAAATTTAGCAATGGCTGGAATGACAAAAGGAAATTCAAAGATTCGGACAGCATTACATAGAATGTTTTAATCAAGGAATTAATTCTAATATATTTTTACCATGAACTCTTTTGAAATGTAGTATGCTAATACACACAGACACACAGACATACACATGCACACACACATACACATTTGATGCCATGATAAAAAGCATCCAGTCCATGCTGTATATGTGATTGGCATTAGGAAGGACATCCAGCTGCAGAAACAAAGCCAGAAACAGTTCTGTGTGAGCAAAACATGATTATTTCATCTGACTTGTCTCACATTGTCTCCATGCAAGCATGGAAAATGGAAAAATAGACGTTAAATAGTAATGATGATGATATATACACACACACACACACACGTACATACATATTCACACACAGCTGTTATATATTAATTTCAATAACATATTTGAAATTAACATATATGTGTGTGTGTGTGTGTGTGTGTGGAGGCGCGTGGCTGAGTGGTTAGAGAATCGGATTCACAATCGTGAGGTTATGAGTTCGATTCCTGGACAGGGCGATGCATTATGTCCTTGAGCAAGGCACATTATTTCACGTTGCTCCTTCTACCTGGAGTTGCGACCAATAGATAGTATTAGCAATTGGAAAGATCAATGGAAACATTGTTTTTCCGGTTCGATTTGACGAAAGTTGATCGTTCCTATATATATATATATATATATATATATATATAAATGTTGCATGTGAAGCTCAAATTTTCAAACTTATGAAAGCACTGAGGAAATAATTTATATATATTTATATGTTTATATATATTTAAACTGCTGACTGATCGTGAGTGAGCTGGGCATTAACCACAACAGCCTTTGTAAGATTATAACTGAAGATTTGGACATACGGAAGATTTGTGCGAAGTCGGTGTTGAACAATGACCAGAAGGAGCAGCAGATATAGAGATGTCAAGACATCTTAGATTGTCTTGAAACCAAACCAGACTTGCTGGGGTGAGTCACCATGGATCTTCGAGTATGACCCACAGTCTTCAGTGGATGAGTCCAGATTTGCCGAGGCCAAAAAAAAGCAAGACAGTTGAAATCCAAAGACAAAACTCATATTGATCACATTCTTGAATCAACTACATGAAGATTTTGCTATGGGGCCTGATAATCAACCAGTATGTTCACAAAAAGATCCTGCAGCGATCGCTTTGTTCAATGTTATAGCAGGACAAATTGTGGCTGCTTCACCATGACAATGTGCCAGCACACAGCACCCTGAGCATCTGGCAGTTCTTGACTGAGAAGAACATCGCCATGGTGGAACGACCTCCCTACTCACCCGACTAGGCTCTGTGATTTTTTTTTCCTTTTCTTCAAGCTCAAGAGGGTCATTAAGGGGACCCATTTTCTGATGTGGAAGCCATCAGGATGTCCCAGATGATAGAGCTGCAGAGAATCCTTCCAGAAGTGCATGGAGGTGTGGTGGAGAAGGATAGTGTGTTACACTCAAGGGGGATTATTTCGAAGGGGAAAACTTGTAGTTTGGATTTGAAATATTTTTTATGATCCCAGTCCTATTTATTTTCTGACATACCTTGTATACGATGTACACTCGAGTATTGGTTGATCTCAGGTAAAAGTCGGCGTCCTATTTTTGGCTAAAAAAATCTGGAATTTTTCATAAGTCAATCCTAGTATAACTGGTCAACATTTGTGGTCAAGGTATCATCCTGCACATAGAAGTAACACTAATTTAATGTGTCTTTGTTTTTATTCATTTAGAGATAAGTTGAGCTTTTGCTACTGATATGGTACTTTGGATTCTAGCTTGAATTTCAAATAGTAATATCCCCAAAACTAGTAGACATGTAACAGTCAAGCCTATAAATTTAACCTTAAAATATGGTCCAAAAGATTCAACTTTTACACAAGTATATACATGAATATATATCTATATATATATATATATATATCAAATGAAGCAATGGAGTTAAAAACTTGTGTTTATCTTTTTAATTATAATGTATTTCCCAAGCCTTTTGTAGTTTGTTTTTCACTCTAGTGGTCTTATACCCACTGTAATTGAAAACACATTGTTTTGTGTATTCACCTCTCAATATTATATTTATTTATATATATACTTTATTTATTTATTCAATTTAAACGTCTGTATAGAGCTAGTAAGCCAATGCAGTCTCGGGGAAGTATCGAGTACTCTTTACAGTTGGTAATCAAAAAGAGCTAATGAGACAAGTAATAAAAATAAAATAAAAAAAGAGAAAAGGGAGAAAAAATAAAATAACATTTCAAATATTGAAGGCCAATGGAAGGCAGATTATGCCTAAGAAAACGAAAAAGAAAATAGGAAACTGGGAAGCTGTAAAACTGCTAGAAGTTTCTCTTGTTGAATCTTTTCATAGCTTCCATGTACTCAAAGATTTTATTTATATTTGGTAGACCTGTAATCAAATATTGAATTTACAATCTTGGTTTCAATATGGCCTCTCTCTCAGACTGATAGTTTCTGCATGGGAACAAATAATGCCAAAGAGTTTCTGGAGAATCACCACAAGAACATAGAGGTGAATCTCTACAACCTGTTCTTGATTGAATGTATTTGAAAGGTATATGTCCAGTTGGAAGCCAGCATAGTCTTTTTTTATTTGCATTACTCAATGATCGATAAGTTTTGAATGTTGTCAAATCTGGTTGAGAAAGTGGGGAACTGAAATTTGTGAGCTTATCTCTGGATTCTTTCCAAAATGTTTCCCACACTTGACTAATTATTTATTTGCTAAATGATTTTACCTGTGAAAGATTTAGGATGGAGTCTATATTTATTATTTTCCTTTGTGCTTCTTTTGCTAATTTGTCTACTTTCCTATTACTTCTAATATCTGTATGGCCCACTATCCAAATCACTGTTAATTCTTTATTAATTTCTGGGAGGTAGTTATCTATTTTTAGCAGAGAGTTCTCAATATCTCTAACCCGACCCCTTTTTCTTGACTGAAGCAGTTCTAGGTTTGATAGACTGTCAGTAAATAGAAAACCATTTTTCCAGGGAAATTCCTTAGCTGAATCTATGGATAATGTAATTCCCCACAATTCTGCATCAAATATAGTGTAATCCCGATGTAATCTGAAGTTCATATCTTTATAATTACTTTTGAAAGACCAAGTGCCTTCCCAACCCACTCTCTTGTCTGAATGTCCCCAATCTGTGTAGCAGAGCCAACTGTTAAAAGAGATTGATTCTGTGATAGTGTTATGGAGTTCCTTTGTTTCCTCTTTTGTGCTTTTGATCATTACTTTAAAACAGGGTTAACCCCAACTCGCTTGTTGATAGAGGAAATGCAAATTGCTAACTGCTCAGTTTAAATGCAAAAGAAATCAACATGATACTTGGCTTCTTCCATGGAAGAAGCCAAGTATCATGCTGCATTTAAACTGAGCAGTTAGCAATTTATGTTTCCTGGAATCTTCTATCAACAAGTGAGTTGAGGTTAACCCTGCTCATGAGAACTTGCTATCTTGGGAGTAGATCTTAGGCATCCCAGTATAGTTTTTGCCAATTTCGGTACGGAATCTATCAATAGCTTGAAGACAACTAGTACTTATGTGACTCCAAACCCAGCTGCCATACAACAATTGAGTGATGATGACTCCCTTATTATACAGTCTCAAGTGGTTGTATGTTAGACATTGGAATTTCTTTGAGATTACTTTAATTGCATGCCATGTTGAAGTCATTTTTTTAGTGTGTGTTTGAGATGAGTTTCCCATTTCAAGTCAGATTGTAACCAAATGCCTAGTGTCTTGATGGATTTTTGTGGTATCAGAAGTGGGTTCATCCAGCATATTTCATTGCATTGATAATTGATGAATTCAGGATTATGGAAATGAACCAGTTGTGTTTTTCTTTTGCCCATTCAGTTGCAGTTGTTGTTGATGAAACTGGATGAAGTATATAAGTTGATATCATCTGCAAAATCTGATACTTCTACAATTTTATTTAGAGATCAGTCTGTTGTGTAATATAGAAAGAGAATGGGTGAGAATGGCGATCCCTGTGGGAGACCCTTTAAAAGGTAAATGTTTTTGCTTTTCTCATTTCCAAAAATCAGACTTGTACTATGATGAGTGAGAAAGCTTTCAACCCAGTTAGAGAGATATTTTGGGATTTCAAATTTATATAATTTTTTTACTAGAGTATCATGAACCAAATTGTCATAAGCTCACTTTATGTCTAGTGAGATCAAGCTGGTCCATTTTTTCAAGAGTTTTGAGTTTCTGATGAATATGGTTATTTCATGTACACAGTTCTCAGTGTTTTTATTTACTCAAAATCCAAACTGGGATTTGGGGAAAATGTTCATTGCCTCTCCTAAGTAAGATAATCTATTGCCTAAAGCTTTTTCTAGTATTTTAGAAAGATTGCTTAGTAAAGCTATTGGATGGTATGATCTGGTAGAGTGGTAGTTATATTTATTTGGTTTCGGTATTACTGACGTGTGAGTAAATTTCCATATATCTGGATGGTGTTGAAATTTAATTATACTATTAAATAAGTTTAGCACTATTTCATGTATTACTCTCCATGTTTCATTTATGATTCCATTTGGGCCTGTGGCTGTTTCCATTTTAATTCATCCATAATTGCTAGTAGTTCTTGTTCAATAATGGGAGGGAGATCTGTGTTTGGAGTGAAAGGATCAGAAGCTTTGTAATAGGTAGTGGATTCTGTAAATGAAGCATTGCCAAAAAATGATTCTGTAAATATCGAAGAGAGTTTGGAAGTGTCTGAGATTACCTCACCATTGTGGTTATGTATCAATAACTCTTGATCCGTTTTGTGGGGTTTGATCATTGAGTTGTATATGTCACATATATCACCCATGGACTCCAGGTTAGCTTTGCTAGCCCAGAAATAATTTTTGGCTTGTTTTATTTACCTTTTAAACCTTTTCTTTAGTCTTTTATATATTTTCATAATTGGAATCTGTAGAATGGTATTTCCATTTTTTTTTAATGACCTAGTCATTTCCATTCTTAGTTGTTTTAGTCCCTCACTTCATCACGCCTTGTTGGAGTTGTATCGGCAAAGGGCGGTAACTCTATTTATATAACAATTAACATAAACCATAAACACAGAATAAAGAAACAGCGAGAGAAGAATTACTCTTCCCATTTTATTGTCGTAATTATTTATCAATAGCAGTATCACTAGAAATAGTAAGAAAATGTGGGCATTAACATAGTCAGATGTTCGTAAAGGTAAGAAGGCGTGCCTTTTCTTTGTGAATTCTGTGAATCAAACAAGTCTTAATTATTTTGGTGGATTGGCAGTATCGGTAGAGGGTCGGACGCCATGCTTTCCAGCATAGTTACGTCCCTTTACGATCTGAGTTCAAATCCCGCCGAGGTTGACTTTGCCTTTCATCCTTACCGGGTCGATAAAATAAAGTACCAGTAATGCACTGGGTAATTGCTGGCCTTGTGCCTAAAGTAGAAACAATTATTTTGTTTTGTATTATTATTTTTTTTCATCTTTATTAAAGTTGCAACTTTCTGGTTTTATTTGAAGCTGTCAAGAAAGTATATTGGCGATGAAAACTGAATATAATTAAAATGATACTTATTTAAGGGCGGTGCCCCAGCATGGCCTCAGCCAGATGGCTGGAACAGGTAAAAGAGTATAACAACAACAACAATCTCATAATGCGAATTTTCAGGGGGGTAACTTGGGAGAGGATTTTAAATGATCGACTATATCGCTTTAAATCGGTACCCCAGCATGGCCACAATCTAGTAATTGAAACTAGCAAAACAATAAAATGAAAGTAGCTAGGAGACATTTTAAAACTTAGTATCCCACCCATTATCCGGAAAACGTATTTTCACTTCCGTCTTTACATAGATTGATTTAAGGTAGTTGGCATTTTTCTCTCAATTTAATGTTCGTTTAATTTCAGATAAGAGACACTTATAAAAAGATACATAAGTATTACTACACTGTTGTTATTTTCTACTTCAAACTTTTATAAAACACAGATTTCGATCGTATTTTAAGTTACTATATATCTTTTCTATACATTTCTATGTCTTAGAAAAGAATAAAAGTGTGTAAGAAGAAAGCAAGACAGACAGAAGTTTTTGTTGCCACGAGCTGTGTTTTTATTTCCTTATTTTATTAATACCAAAAACATGGAGAAAGAAACAGAGAACATCGCCAGAAAATTACAAGAATTAGTATTTCTCGTAAGTATCCGAATACATACAGTATTTTAAGTTGTATTATAGAAAAATGACTTCACTGATTTCAGCGGGAAATAATTTATTTTCTGTGTGAGTGTTTTTTTGTTTTGTTTTGTTTCATCGTGTGCTATCAATTAAACTTAATTCCTAATATGGTACAAAGGACTTTTCCCCGGGAAGTCTCGTTCAACTCCCCCCCCCCTTTTTTTCCGTGTGCTACCAACTAATATTACCTCCAAACATGCTGTAAAGCCCCTGAGTTAGAATTGGGATTAGGTTAGAATAGGGGTTTGAGTTAGGGTTAGGATTAGGGTATAAAGAAAACACCAGGAGGGTGTGGGAACAATGCCGTGTGTGTCCCTCCATTTTCCTTCTTTTGCAAGCATGTTAGGAGGTAGCACTCAGAAAAAGGAAGGGGAAAAAAATGGTAAAGAAAACTCCGGGACGGCGGGGTGAAACGTTTGAGGATTATCCCCTCGGCCCTTTTCACTGGGCAAAAACTCCTTTGCGCCATATTAGGAGGTAAGTTTAATTGATAGCACACGATTAAAAAATAATTATTTTCCACGAAAATCGGTGAAGATATATTTCTATAAATTTACCGTATTTTATTTTCGGTATTCTTTGTCTATCAGTCTATTTTGTGGCTAATGTGCTGGGGTAAGAATATTTAGCAAAATCCTATAAATACTGTCTGAATTAAAGTTTGTTGTTTCAGCGCCTTAGCCTTGCCATCACTCGTGGTAATGCTGCGAACATGTTGGCTTGCCTAAAAAATTTCCATTATCCTTATTTGGACAAAAAAATATCTGTTAAAGATTAACTTTGATCTGAAGGAAGAGTGGCGAAGATCATGGAATGAGTTCAAATTTGCCAACCAAGACCTTGTCAAGGATCTAAAAACACACACACACATATATAGAGTAATATAGTAGTCATCACACACATATACATTATTAGAAATAATCACATACACACCAACATACATGTTAGATAGTACTTAACATTCTAACCAATCCTTCTATCCCAAAACTTGCACTGTCTAGCACTCCATTTCTTCCCACTTTGACATGAAATTGTAGAAGTCTAAAAAGAGCATCAACAACTCTCGGGTCTCGAATAATGCCACCCCCCGCACACACCCACTTATTAATTTTTCAAATTTTTCCACCCCACCCCCATGCTTATTAAATTCTGTTAATCTAATTCCAGCTAAATTATACATGACAAAAAACTACATTACTAGAAATCTCGTATGTCATGAAATAAATAGGATGAGTTGGGGTGGTCTCAATATGTAAACTAAACGACTAATTCTAGTTTTTAAAAAAAAATCAATGGAGACAACCTAGAAAAATTACTGATTTCCAGCTCCCCCTTTGTTTTTTCAACAACCCCATTTATTCCAGCTCCTCTGCTTATTCACCCCCCCCCCCCTATTATTTTGGTCCCCAGAGTACATCAGCTCTATCAGATACAAAAAGGGTTTAACCTTGTTTCAATTAATAAACAAAATCATATCTGATAAATATATTTTATGAGATTGATAAAAATAATGATATATCTAATACACTTTCTATTTTTCACTCAGGATATTGAAAGTGCACTACAATTGTACCGGGAAAGAATTATAATTTTTCCAAATATAATGAGTTATACATTTGATTTCAATAAAGATTCTTGGTTGGCCCTTTACCAAAAAATTGAAAATTCATCAAATTCTGACATATTGGATTCAGCAGATGAGACTTATTTGATAAATCTCAAAGTATTTCTTATGTGGGAAACAAAGAAACAAACTGCAGCTGAAGAATTAGCCACTGAAGTTCAAAAGAAAAATCCAGACAATTTAGTGGCATTAACTAATCTAGCATTCATTCATTTGTACAATGAAAATATAAATAAACTAACTGAGGTTTTGGATCATCTTGAGAAACTTCAGAAAAGAAAGGATTTTGCAAAGTTAGAAGCTGAAGGTAAAAGTAATGTTTGTTACTGTTTAAGTAGGTCATCATCATTTAAGAGTTATAATATTGCTCTTAAAATTTTGAAAGAGATTTCTGATGTTTGTCCAAACAAATATAAAAACCTTTTTTCAATAGCTTTGTTACACTATCGCATGGATAAAAAATCACTTGATAAAGACGAAAAAATTAAAAATACTAAAGAGGCATTCCAGTGCTTAGAGAAAATACGACAGGCTTACCCCCACAATGTTAACAAAACTCTAATGGCACGAACATTAACACTGTTGGGTTTGTTTAAAATGACAAGATGGCTATTTCATGAAAAATCCTCTCAACCCAAACCCTACTTTCAGCAAGCTCTTCATATTTCATCTAATGATCGTTTTGTTTTGGAAAAAACTGCTGAATTTTATAGAATTAATCATAACTTTGAAATATCACAAAAATTGTTTCAAAAAGCAATTGAAATTAATGAAACGTCATATTCCCATCATCATCTTGGCTTATTGTATATAAAAAAATCAAATCCAAATTCTTATTTCAAAAAAAAGCCAAATTTCTCAAATGAAGAAAATTTGATTGGACGCTTACTTAAATGTCCTGAAGACTTCCTGGTGTTTAAAAGAGATACATTTATTGACAAAGCTGAATATCATTATGAACAATCTCTTAAAATTGGTCCCGCAAATTCAGCTGTTGTTTATGATTTGTTATTATTATATATATCTCTGAAAGAATATAAAAATGCTATGAAGTACTCGGAAAAATATAAACCAGATAATGAAGTAGATTTTGTTAAATTTTACATTGTGTTGGGTAAATTATATTATTTACAAGCAGATGAAGAAAACAATGACGAGATAAAAGAAGAATTAAAAGTTGACGGAGCAGATATGTTTCTTACGGCTGTTAATGCTGCTATAGAATTTCTTCCTTTCCAAGAGAGGCTGAAAGACATTTGGCAAATAAAGAAAATGATGACTAATATATATGAAAATGGCTGTCAGGAATATAATAGTCATCTTTTGGAAATAATTCAGTCAGTAGAACAACTGCCTGATGGAGAACTTTATGATAAACTTCTCCAGAAATGTGAAAAGAGTGAATTTTCACGGAAGATAAAAAAGTTCTGTAAAAACAAGGAATATGTTAAAGCTAATATGTATCTGAAGTTAACAGATAAGCCTCATGAAATTCACATAAAGCTCAAGAAAGAAATTTATATGAATTTAGCTAAGCATTTCCTTTCCAAACAAATTAAATTTAGTAAAATGTACTTCAGAAAGTGTTATGATCTGTATCATTGCTATAAGTCAGAATCCAGTAATGAATTAATGCCAGAACATTCAAATAATGACAACATAATAAATTTTCTTTATGATATCTATATTGTAACATCCCCAAATAGTGAAGAACTGGCTAATAGTATTGGAAATAATCTGGAAAAATATTTTGGTTTGAGAACTACATTTGGTAACGAAGACTATATATTGGGAAAACTTAAAAATGAAAATCTTCACAGAATATTGTTAAACAGTTGCAATATTGGTATCCTTTTAGAAAAGTCCAATAATATGTCAGAAGAGTATTTAAAACATACAAAATATGCCAAACAAGCCATGGCAGAACGACAACAAGAATTTGGACAACTATTTATTATAAATAACTATGAAAACATGGACATGCCACAACATTTGAAAATATTTCCTCAAGTGAAATGCAAAAGTGGATGCATAGATGATATTGAAAATATTCTAAATTTTTTAACCAATGAGGGTTAGCTGAAAAGTTCATAGGCTGACCAAGATACTCATAGAATGACTAAATTAGGTTTATTTTTCAACATTGTTCCTGGAAAGAAACAATGCAGTTATTAATAAGAAGAGTTAAAATTAATGCAAAAAGAACATATTAAAACCAAAATAACAAGAAAACCCAATCACCACCCAAACACCACACAACAACCACCACAGCTACACACCCTATAACAACAACAGCAGGGGTCAATACAACCATAAGAGACAACCAAACTTCAACATCCACCACAACTTCCGTAGTCATTTTTTAGACATAGCACACAGACACAGGGTAACGAGATAACACAAAACATACAGGAGATACTAAATGAAATAAAAATCGTTAATTTAACTCCTAAAGAATTAACAACAGACCAAATCAACATACTCCCCAAAGGTCTGAAATTTACACTGACTCCCCAACACCCAAACTACGCCGAAATAAAGGAAGATAAAAGGAGTGCAGTAGTCCTTATGAAGACAGATTACTACACAACCTTAGTACTCTGAACTCTAGAAAACGAAGCATACTACGAAAAGGCTCAACACTACAGCCAACAGAAAATAATGAGAAAGCTAAAATCTCTAACAACCCTTTACAAAGAAGGTCTTACATATATCTACATCACTAACTTCAAAAGCAGACACAGCCTTTTCTACGGTATCCCAAAGATACACAAAAGCGAAGAAATAGGCAGGACCTGCAAGGAAGCCACAGACATTTTCATCAATATCCCCCCTCCTAAATACCTCAAATTAAGACCCATAATATCAGGTACCATTTGTGAAACCCACCGCCTAAGCAACTTCCTAGATATCCTGCTTAAACCATTCCTGAAACACATTAAAAGCTACATAAGGGACGACTTGGATATGCTCAACCACCTCCCAATAACACTTAATAATGAACATACCCTACTAGAATCCTTTGATGTAATCAATTTTATTCCAATATCCCACACAACCTAGGTATAGAGGCAATCCAATTCTGGCTTGAAAATTACCCTAATGAACTTCCACAGCGCATCCCTAAAGAATTTGTGATGGAGGGTCTCAAATTTATCTTGGAGAATAACTACTTCGAATTCAATGCCAAATACTACAGACAGAAATCAGGGACTGCCCCCTCATAAGCCAACGTTGTCATGAGATATTTGGAAACCACTCTCTACCGAAAAGTTCTAGACAAATACGGAAACCCCTTCTACTTAAACATAGAAAAAAACTGGAAGAGATATCTGGATGACTGCTTCATCCTCTGGCATGAAAGTATAGAAAGACTTATTGAGTTTAAAACACTTCTAAATGGACTCAACACAAACATTCAATTTACAATGGAATACAGCCATGAACAACTCCCTTTCCTTGACATCCTCATCAAGAAAAATAACAAAATAGAAACAGACATATACTATAAACCCACAGACTCCAAACAATATCTTCCCTTTAACTCGTGCCACCCTCGCCATACCAAAATGGCAATTCCTTATAACCTAACCCAAAGGATCTGTACAATAGTTTCTGATAAATACACATGCTACACATGACTAGAAGAATTAAAGAACACTCTTAGCAGAAATTACCCACCTTCCCTAATCAACAATGGATTCCAACGTGCCCTAAAACTCAACATCCAGGAATCAAACCAAGGAATGAACCAAAACAGAAAACTCTACCATACATCTCCACACACCACCCCTCAACAATGAGGCATTCAACACCATCCTCCAGAACATTCCTTTACTAAAAAGAGAGCCAAGAATGAATAAAATCCTCCAAACACACACATCATAAAGAGCAAAAGACAACCTAAATCCATAAAAAAAATCCACACACAAGTCAAAATCCAGCCAACCTTCACAATGAACCCTACAGTAAAAAAATGCGAAAGGCCTAACTGTGGCATATGCATAAATCTAATAGAAGTTCATCATTCCAGTTTAAACAAGGACAACATTTCACAGTTAAATACAACTTTACATGTGCATCTGAAAACCTAATCTATGTTTTGACCTGCTCAGGTTGTCAAGAACACTACACAGGACAGACAAAAAGCAGCCTCCGACAACGTATGACCATCCAAAGATCACAAATCAAAATACAGGAATACAGAAAGATTGCTTTTAGTGAACATATCGCCAACTGTGCACCTGACTAACTACCAAAGTTTAGAATTTTCCCCATTTACAAATTCATAGACAACGCTTCTTTCATCTAACGCACTAATAAGTAAACATACTTCATTAACAAATTCTAACCTCTACTAAATGGTCTAAACTTCGGACTAAACTAAAACTAGAATGAACAATGACCCCTAAAGTCACCCATAAGAGACTATTTTACTTCTATTTCTAAACTACCCATATCTCAAATTTCTCTGTTCTCTAAAGACTTACCTCCCTAACATCCTGCCTATTCCTTTTTCTTAAATAAATGCACCATTAATACACCATTTCTGTGAACAATTTGTTTCACCTCAAACGGAAATCAGCTTTTAAACCGAGCTGATGATCCATACTTAAATATATATATATATATATATATACATACACACACACATATATATATATATGCACACACACACACACATATATATGCACACACACACACACATATATATATATCATCACCATCATCGTTTAATGTCCATCTTCCACGCTAGCATGGGTTAGACGGTTTTGTTCCATTTGATGCGGGAATGGTCGGGAGACCGTGTCTTGTTCGTACGGAAGTGTCTCTGGCAGGTTTTTCACAGCTGGATGCCCTTCCTAACACCAACCACATTTACAGTGTGGACTGGGAGCCTTTTTACCTGATCTCCTACACGACCACCTTACAGTGCGGACTGTTGTGTCATCGACACAGTGGAATGGGAACCGGAGGATGGGGTAGGGTGTGTGGGGTTGGGTGTACATTGGATTATGGTGCTACTGAGTAGGTTTGTATGCAATATCAGTCTGGTCTTCTGTACAACTGCATGTATATATACCCTGCTTGCAATGGTGGGATGGTTATATATATATACACACATCATCATCACTGTTTTACCTCCGTTCTTCCTGTTGTGGGCAGTATCGGCTGACCTTGTCTTGCTCATACGGTAACTGATTCTGGCTTGATTTCTACAGCTGGATGCCCTTCCTAACACCAACCCTCATTTACAATTAGTGCTGGGTGCTTTTTGTCTGTGGTGCCTACACGTCCACTTTACAGTATGGGCTGGGTGCTTTTTTGCCATGACACCTCCACGACCACTTTGCAGTAGCATGGTAGGGACCCCAGTCCTATCTCATTTCTACAGCTGAGTAAACTGGAGCAATGTGAAATAAAGTGTCTTGCTCAAGGAAACAACACATCACCCAGTCTGAGAATTGAACTCACAACTTTTTGGTTGCAAGACCAATGCTCTAACTACTAGGCCATGTGCCTTCACCTTGTGTGTGTGTATATATATATATATATATTTTTTTTTTATTTATTTATTAAAATAACAGATTAAAGTTTAAGCAAAGAATCGCTGCTTTCACCCTTAAAGGGATCTTTCAGAAGATCCCGTTAAGGGTGAAAGCAGCGATTCTTTGCTTAAATTTTAATCTGTTATTTTAATAAATATTTGCTCTACGGTCCTTATATATTTGATATATATTTATCCTTATCGAGCCCTCTTTGGATTTTAGTCTTCAAATTTATTATTATTACTATATATATATATATATAAGTACAAAGTGAAACCTACTACAGTCAGTAGGCACCTCTAACAAAAATACACCCCCGTCCCACTACCCCCACCCCTTTCAATGTAAGGTTATGTTGGTACCACAACATCCAGTCCGAAACAAATGAGGTCGTGTAGGTGTCACGACAAAAAAACACACAGGCCACGCTGTAATGTGGCCGTGTAGGTAACACGGTAAAAACCTCCCAGTCCCACACTGTAAATGTGGTTGGTGTTAGGAAGGGCATCCAGCCGTAGAAAACCTGCCAGACAGTCCTATGCGAGCAAGTCAACCACTCTTGCCTCAAGTTGGAAAACTCCCGTCCAAACCCATGCAAGCGTGGAACATGGACGGTAAACGATGATGATGATGATGATATATAAATGCACACACATATATATATATACACATATATATATGTGTGTATATATATGTGTATATATATATATGTGTACGCGAAATAAAAGACTTCAAGAATTAAAGGAAATTCTACTCGAGAGAGAGTACCCACTATTACTAATAAATAATGGAATAGAAAGGGCTAAAGCAATAGGCATTGATGAATTACGGAAACAGAAACAAATTCAAGGTACGTCCAATATTCTATCATATATCTCAACACACAACCCAAGAAATTCAACACTATTCACAATAACATCCCACTACTAAAACAAAACCCAAGAATGAAAAAAGCCCTTGAAACACACAAAATAATCAAAAGCAAAAGACAACCAAAATCACTGAAAACATTACTCACCAATGCCAAATTACCTACCACAAACCCACAACCAAGTATCAAAAAATGTGGTCGCTCTAATCGTGGAACCTGCACTCACCTCATTGAAGGCAACACGTATACATTTAAATCAGGACAAAATTTTACTGTAAAAAATCACTTCACTTGCTCATCAAAAAATCTATTTTATGCCATTAAATGTAAAGGATGCAATGAAGATTATATAGGACAAACTAAACTCACACTCAGAAACAGAATGACAGTTCATCGCCAACAATTACGAGATCCAACCACGAGACAGATACCACTAAGTGCACATCTAGACATTTGCGCAAGTAATAAGACACCCAAATTCCAAGTCTTTCCATTTTACCTTTGCGCTAACAATACAACAGAATAAATGCGAATAAATAAGGAAAATATGTTTATTCAAAAATATAGACCAACATTAAATAAGGTTTAATATACATTATGTCAACACCATAATATGACATACACACACATAACACCTTCTACTTTAGAAAATAAAAACCCGAACTAAATAAACCTTAACATACGTTTGCACTGGCAATACAACAGCAAACACGAATAAGTAAGGAAAATATGTTCATTCAAAAATATTCCTACTAAAGGAATCACTTTCCTACACACACACACACACAATATATATATATATATATATTCTCTTCATCTTAACATGCTAACCATACTCCCACACACATAACACCCATACACACACATAGCAACCCCCACACCCACAACTCCCTCCCCATTTCTACTAATAGAACCACTTTCCTACACACATATATATATACACACACACAAAATATATATTCTCTCCATCTTAACATACTCGCACACACACACATAACACCCATATACACACAACTCCCTCCCCCATTTCTACTAATAGAATCATCTTCCAATACACACATACACACACACACACACACACACACACAAGCACACAAATAAACATACATATCTTCACTTCAATAGAAAATCTGAACTCTGACACCCCAGCGAACTAACCATATTCACTGAACCAGAACAATTCTCCCAATCCCATTTCTCTTGACCACTATCTGTCCATTGTCATAACATTCGCTATAAAGACTACAGAATAGTTTTCCAAATAAGGGCGCAAAAATGTAATGAAAACTTGTTCACGTGACAGCCAAATTTCATTTATAACCAATCAAATCACGTTTATTAAAAAAAAGCCTTCGTGAGCCACCTTTTTTTAAAGTAAAGAAATTCAAACACACACACACACGCACACATACGCACACAAACAACACACACACACACACACACAAGCACACAAATAAACACACATATCTTTACTTTCTTTATTCAATAGAAAATCTGAATTCTGACACCCCAGCGAACTAACCATATTCACTGAACCAGAACAATTCTCCCATCCCTTTCTCTTGACCATTATCTTTTTATCAAAAAATTCTCTAAAAAGGCTAGAGAATGGATTTCCAAATAAGGGCACAAAAATTTAATGAAAATTTGTTCACGTGACAGCCATAATTTCATTTATAACCAACCAAAAAAAAGCCTTCGTGAGCCTCCTTTTTTCAAGTAAAAAGAAATTCAAGCACTCATATATGAAAAAACAACCTGTGACAACCCCCCCCCCCTCTTATTTGAAGAAGTATTGTAACGCGAACTGGCGCAAAATTTATTATAATTATTGACAAACCAATCAAATTACTTCTCGAAAAACCTGGCATTTCGAGCCTCTTTTTCCATATAAAACAAGTAATATTCAGAGACCAACCAGATGTGAGAAAAACCACAGACCCTCCATCTCAACTCACCTTTTGAAAAGCAGAAGAACTGCGAAACCGGTAAAGGAACCAAATAAATATGTATATTTAAAAAAAAAATAAGACTCCAGTTGCATTTTCGATTTCATCTCTTTTTCTTTATACTTTCACTCGTGTAGGACACCTCGGTTATTTTTCATTTTGTAAAAAAAAAAAACCTCACTTTCTAATATATATATGTATATAGATATATGTGTATATAGATATATGTATATATATATATATATATATATATATATATATATAGTGTTGATGTGTATATAGATATATGTATGTATATATATATATATATATATATATAGTGTTGATGAGTAGAAAAGAGGACAAAACCCTGATTCCGTCAGGGAAATGGCTATGTTCGATATGCAGAAAAGGAACTGGCATAAATTCTATAAAATGCACACAATGCAGATCCGAGGTACACAAGAGATGTAGCGGGATAGCAGGCAAACTAACAGGTAGGGAGAAATATGTATGCAGTAGATCTACAGGGAAATTAGACAGTAGAAGTCGCACTGATAGACACATTTTTCAAATGCAAGAGGGCGCTATGGAAGTGGTGGATAGCTTCCGGTACCTAGGAGATCAGATTAGCATGGGAGGAGGGTGTTCCAAGGCCATAGTATCTAGAATCAGTGACTATATTTCCATTATTTATTTTCAGAATAATTGATTATGAATAATTTTGAACCTCCAAATTTGTGGGAAGAGACACGGAGTTCTTCTTGGAATCCGCGCCGGGTGGACAAATAAGACCAGAAGATCAACTCACAGAACAACAGGTGCTCACTGTCTCATCCAAAGACATGCCCAGAGTCATGCAGACAAAGTTTCCAGCGACAACATTGGTCTTAGGTGTCGTCAGCAGTCAAGGTGACGTCATGCCACCTCACTTCTTTCCTGAGGGCCTCAAGCTGAACACCGATGGCTACATCCGCGTTCTGAGCGAGGTAGTAAAGCCCTGGATCGACCAGGTAGCTGCAGGTAGGCCGTACGTGTGGCAGCAAGACTCAGCGCCCTACCATACCAGCCGAAAGATCCAAGCCTGGCTGTCAAAGAACTTAGTGGTTAAAGCATCAGGCTTACAATTGTGAGTTTGATTCTCGGACCAGGCTTTGCGTTGTGTTCTTGAACAAGACACTTTATTTCAGGTTGCTCCAGTTCATTCAGCTGTAGAAATGAGTTGCGACGTCACTGGTGTCAAGCTGTATTGGCCATTGTCTTTCTCAGACATCATTTGTGGCATGGAGAGGGGAGATTAGTATGCATGGACAACTGCTGGTCTTCCACATACAACCTTGCTCAGACTTGTGCCTCGGAAGGAAATTTCTAGGTGCCAATCCCATGATCACTCCTGACCAAAGGGGGTCTTTACCCTTTATGGAGAGACATATATTTATATATACATGCATATATTATTTATTCATACATAAGTATTTATATAAACAAAAATATCTTCGGACAATAAAAACAACACATTTGATATGTATGTATATCTATATAACAGTCTACCTATCTATCTATCTATCTACCTATCCAGCCATCTTGGCTGTCTATCTATGTGTGTGTGTGAATATATATATCTATGTATGCATGTATCTATCTGTCTAGCTACCAACCTAATTGTGAGACTCCCTGTCTCTTTATCTGTCTCCCTACTTATCTTTATATCTATTTGCCTGCCTGGCTATCTGTTTTTTTGACTGTCTATCTATAGCTATCTATTTATACTGTAATTACCAATTCATCTATGTTGAACAAGATCAACAACAGAGTATGAATCTCAATAGCAGTCCAAAGACTGATATCTCAGTAAAACAATATCATGAATATTTAATGGATATAGGTTTGAAAACAATTACAGAAAGTATACAATAACATTATTGAATGTAATATTAAATTTAGCAATGGCTGGAATGACAAAAGGAAATTCAAAGATTCGGACAGCATTACATAGAATGTTTTAATCAAGGAATTAATTCTAATATATTTTTACCATGAACTCTTTTGAAATGTAGTATGCTAATACACACAGACACACAGACATACACATGCACACACACATACACATTTGATGCCATGATAAAAAGCATCCAGTCCATGCTGTATATGTGATTGGCATTAGGAAGGACATCCAGCTGCAGAAACAAAGCCAGAAACAGTTCTGTGTGAGCAAAACATGATTATTTCATCTGACTTGTCTCACATTGTCTCCATGCAAGCATGGAAAATGGAAAAATAGACGTTAAATAGTAATGATGATGATATATACACACACACACACACGTACATACATATTCACACACAGCTGTTATATATTAATTTCAATAACATATTTGAAATTAACATATATGTGTGTGTGTGTGTGTGTGTGGAGGCGCGTGGCTGAGTGGTTAGAGAATCGGATTCACAATCGTGAGGTTATGAGTTCGATTCCTGGACAGGGCGATGCATTATGTCCTTGAGCAAGGCACATTATTTCACGTTGCTCCTTCTACCTGGAGTTGCGACCAATAGATAGTATTAGCAATTGGAAAGATCAATGGAAACATTGTTTTTCCGGTTCGATTTGACGAAAGTTGATCGTTCCTATATATATATATATATATATATATATATATAAATGTTGCATGTGAAGCTCAAATTTTCAAACTTATGAAAGCACTGAGGAAATAATTTATATATATTTATATGTTTATATATATTTAAACTGCTGACTGATCGTGAGTGAGCTGGGCATTAACCACAACAGCCTTTGTAAGATTATAACTGAAGATTTGGACATACGGAAGATTTGTGCGAAGTCGGTGTTGAACAATGACCAGAAGGAGCAGCAGATATAGAGATGTCAAGACATCTTAGATTGTCTTGAAACCAAACCAGACTTGCTGGGGTGAGTCACCATGGATCTTCGAGTATGACCCACAGTCTTCAGTGGATGAGTCCAGATTTGCCGAGGCCAAAAAAAAGCAAGACAGTTGAAATCCAAAGACAAAACTCATATTGATCACATTCTTGAATCAACTACATGAAGATTTTGCTATGGGGCCTGATAATCAACCAGTATGTTCACAAAAAGATCCTGCAGCGATCGCTTTGTTCAATGTTATAGCAGGACAAATTGTGGCTGCTTCACCATGACAATGTGCCAGCACACAGCACCCTGAGCATCTGGCAGTTCTTGACTGAGAAGAACATCGCCATGGTGGAACGACCTCCCTACTCACCCGACTAGGCTCTGTGATTTTTTTTTCCTTTTCTTCAAGCTCAAGAGGGTCATTAAGGGGACCCATTTTCTGATGTGGAAGCCATCAGGATGTCCCAGATGATAGAGCTGCAGAGAATCCTTCCAGAAGTGCATGGAGGTGTGGTGGAGAAGGATAGTGTGTTACACTCAAGGGGGATTATTTCGAAGGGGAAAACTTGTAGTTTGGATTTGAAATATTTTTTATGATCCCAGTCCTATTTATTTTCTGACATACCTTGTATACGATGTACACTCGAGTATTGGTTGATCTCAGGTAAAAGTCGGCGTCCTATTTTTGGCTAAAAAAATCTGGAATTTTTCATAAGTCAATCCTAGTATAACTGGTCAACATTTGTGGTCAAGGTATCATCCTGCACATAGAAGTAACACTAATTTAATGTGTCTTTGTTTTTATTCATTTAGAGATAAGTTGAGCTTTTGTACTGATATGGTACTTTGGATTCTAGCTTGAATTTCAAATAGTAATATCCCCAAAACTAGTAGACATGTAACAGTCAAGCCTATAAATTTAACCTTAAAATATGGTCCAAAAGATTCAACTTTTACACAAGTATATACATGAATATATATCTATATATATATATATATATATCAAATGAAGCAATGGAGTTAAAAACTTGTGTTTATCTTTTTAATTATAATGTATTTCCCAAGCCTTTTGTAGTTTGTTTTTCACTCTAGTGGTCTTATACCCACTGTAATTGAAAACACATTGTTTTGTGTATTCACCTCTCAATATTATATTTATTTATATATATACTTTATTTATTTATTCAATTTAAACGTCTGTATAGAGCTAGTAAGCCAATGCAGTCTCGGGGAAGTATCGAGTACTCTTTACAGTTGGTAATCAAAAAGAGCTAATGAGACAAGTAATAAAAATAAAATAAAAAAAGAGAAAAGGGAGAAAAAATAAAATAACATTTCAAATATTGAAGGCCAATGGAAGGCAGATTATGCCTAAGAAAACGAAAAAGAAAATAGGAAACTGGGAAGCTGTAAAACTGCTAGAAGTTTCTCTTGTTGAATCTTTTCATAGCTTCCATGTACTCAAAGATTTTATTTATATTTGGTAGACCTGTAATCAAATATTGAATTTACAATCTTGGTTTCAATATGGCCTCTCTCTCAGACTGATAGTTTCTGCATGGGAACAAATAATGCCAAAGAGTTTCTGGAGAATCACCACAAGAACATAGAGGTGAATCTCTACAACCTGTTCTTGATTGAATGTATTTGAAAGGTATATGTCCAGTTGGAAGCCAGCATAGTCTTTTTTTATTTGCATTACTCAATGATCGATAAGTTTTGAATGTTGTCAAATCTGGTTGAGAAAGTGGGGAACTGAAATTTGTGAGCTTATCTCTGGATTCTTTCCAAAATGTTTCCCACACTTGACTAATTATTTATTTGCTAAATGATTTTACCTGTGAAAGATTTAGGATGGAGTCTATATTTATTATTTTCCTTTGTGCTTCTTTTGCTAATTTGTCTACTTTCCTATTACTTCTAATATCTGTATGGCCCACTATCCAAATCACTGTTAATTCTTTATTAATTTCTGGGAGGTAGTTATCTATTTTTAGCAGAGAGTTCTCAATATCTCTAACCCGACCCCTTTTTCTTGACTGAAGCAGTTCTAGGTTTGATAGACTGTCAGTAAATAGAAAACCATTTTTCCAGGGAAATTCCTTAGCTGAATCTATGGATAATGTAATTCCCCACAATTCTGCATCAAATATAGTGTAATCCCGATGTAATCTGAAGTTCATATCTTTATAATTACTTTTGAAAGACCAAGTGCCTTCCCAACCCACTCTCTTGTCTGAATGTCCCCAATCTGTGTAGCAGAGCCAACTGTTAAAAGAGATTGATTCTGTGATAGTGTTATGGAGTTCCTTTGTTTCCTCTTTTGTGCTTTTGATCATTACTTTAAAACAGGGTTAACCCCAACTCGCTTGTTGATAGAGGAAATG
The DNA here is from genome assembly GCA_964016885.1 of Eledone cirrhosa. Taxonomy (NCBI): domain Eukaryota; kingdom Metazoa; phylum Mollusca; class Cephalopoda; order Octopoda; family Eledonidae; genus Eledone; species Eledone cirrhosa. The sequence continues at coordinate 68,436 of CAXHJY010000307.1, read as the reverse complement.
CAAATTGCTAACTGCTCAGTTTAAATGCAAAAGAAATCAACATGATACTTGGCTTCTTCCATGGAAGAAGCCAAGTATCATGCTGCATTTAAACTGAGCAGTTAGCAATTTATGTTTCCTGGAATCTTCTATCAACAAGTGAGTTGAGGTTAACCCTGCTCATGAGAACTTGCTATCTTGGGAGTAGATCTTAGGCATCCCAGTATAGTTTTTGCCAATTTCGGTACGGAATCTATCAATAGCTTGAAGACAACTAGTACTTATGTGACTCCAAACCCAGCTGCCATACAACAATTGAGTGATGATGACTCCCTTATTATACAGTCTCAAGTGGTTGTATGTTAGACATTGGAATTTCTTTGAGATTACTTTAATTGCATGCCATGTTGAAGTCATTTTTTTAGTGTGTGTTTGAGATGAGTTTCCCATTTCAAGTCAGATTGTAACCAAATGCCTAGTGTCTTGATGGATTTTTGTGGTATCAGAAGTGGGTTCATCCAGCATATTTCATTGCATTGATAATTGATGAATTCAGGATTATGGAAATGAACCAGTTGTGTTTTTCTTTTGCCCATTCAGTTGCAGTTGTTGTTGATGAAACTGGATGAAGTATATAAGTTGATATCATCTGCAAAATCTGATACTTCTACAATTTTATTTAGAGATCAGTCTGTTGTGTAATATAGAAAGAGAATGGGTGAGAATGGCGATCCCTGTGGGAGACCCTTTAAAAGGTAAATGTTTTTGCTTTTCTCATTTCCAAAAATCAGACTTGTACTATGATGAGTGAGAAAGCTTTCAACCCAGTTAGAGAGATATTTTGGGATTTCAAATTTATATAATTTTTTTACTAGAGTATCATGAACCAAATTGTCATAAGCTCACTTTATGTCTAGTGAGATCAAGCTGGTCCATTTTTTCAAGAGTTTTGAGTTTCTGATGAATATGGTTATTTCATGTACACAGTTCTCAGTGTTTTTATTTACTCAAAATCCAAACTGGGATTTGGGGAAAATGTTCATTGCCTCTCCTAAGTAAGATAATCTATTGCCTAAAGCTTTTTCTAGTATTTTAGAAAGATTGCTTAGTAAAGCTATTGGATGGTATGATCTGGTAGAGTGGTAGTTATATTTATTTGGTTTCGGTATTACTGACGTGTGAGTAAATTTCCATATATCTGGATGGTGTTGAAATTTAATTATACTATTAAATAAGTTTAGCACTATTTCATGTATTACTCTCCATGTTTCATTTATGATTCCATTTGGGCCTGTGGCTGTTTCCATTTTAATTCATCCATAATTGCTAGTAGTTCTTGTTCAATAATGGGAGGGAGATCTGTGTTTGGAGTGAAAGGATCAGAAGCTTTGTAATAGGTAGTGGATTCTGTAAATGAAGCATTGCCAAAAAATGATTCTGTAAATATCGAAGAGAGTTTGGAAGTGTCTGAGATTACCTCACCATTGTGGTTATGTATCAATAACTCTTGATCCGTTTTGTGGGGTTTGATCATTGAGTTGTATATGTCACATATATCACCCATGGACTCCAGGTTAGCTTTGCTAGCCCAGAAATAATTTTTGGCTTGTTTTATTTACCTTTTAAACCTTTTCTTTAGTCTTTTATATATTTTCATAATTGGAATCTGTAGAATGGTATTTCCATTTTTTTTTAATGACCTAGTCATTTCCATTCTTAGTTGTTTTAGTCCCTCACTTCATCACGCCTTGTTGGAGTTGTATCGGCAAAGGGCGGTAACTCTATTTATATAACAATTAACATAAACCATAAACACAGAATAAAGAAACAGCGAGAGAAGAATTACTCTTCCCATTTTATTGTCGTAATTATTTATCAATAGCAGTATCACTAGAAATAGTAAGAAAATGTGGGCATTAACATAGTCAGATGTTCGTAAAGGTAAGAAGGCGTGCCTTTTCTTTGTGAATTCTGTGAATCAAACAAGTCTTAATTATTTTGGTGGATTGGCAGTATCGGTAGAGGGTCGGACGCCATGCTTTCCAGCATAGTTACGTCCCTTTACGATCTGAGTTCAAATCCCGCCGAGGTTGACTTTGCCTTTCATCCTTACCGGGTCGATAAAATAAAGTACCAGTAATGCACTGGGTAATTGCTGGCCTTGTGCCTAAAGTAGAAACAATTATTTTGTTTTGTATTATTATTTTTTTTCATCTTTATTAAAGTTGCAACTTTCTGGTTTTATTTGAAGCTGTCAAGAAAGTATATTGGCGATGAAAACTGAATATAATTAAAATGATACTTATTTAAGGGCGGTGCCCCAGCATGGCCTCAGCCAGATGGCTGGAACAGGTAAAAGAGTATAACAACAACAACAATCTCATAATGCGAATTTTCAGGGGGGTAACTTGGGAGAGGATTTTAAATGATCGACTATGTCGCTTTAAATCGGTACCCCAGCATGGCCACAATCTAGTAATTGAAACTAGCAAAACAATAAAATGAAAGTAGCTAGGAGACATTTTAAAACTTAGTATCCCACCCATTATCCGGAAAACGTATTTTCACTTCCGTCTTTACATAGATTGATTTAAGGTAGTTGGCATTTTTCTCTCAATTTAATGTTCGTTTAATTTCAGATAAGAGACACTTATAAAAAGATACATAAGTATTACTACATTGTTGTTATTTTCTACTTCAAACTTTTATAAAACACAGATTTCGATCGTATTTTAAGTTACTATATATCTTTTCTATACATTTCTATGTCTTAGAAAAGAATAAAAGTGTGTAAGAAGAAAGCAAGACAGACAGAAGTTTTTGTTGCCACGAGCTGTGTTTTTATTTCCTTATTTTATTAATACCAAAAACATGGAGAAAGAAACAGAGAACATCGCCAGAAAATTACAAGAATTAGTATTTCCCGTAAGTATCCGAATACATACAGTATTTTAAGTTGTATTATAGAAAAATGACTTCACTGATTTCAGCGGGAAATAATTTATTTTCTGTGTGAGTGTTTTTTTGTTTTGTTTTGTTTCATCGTGTGCTATCAATTAAACTTAATTCCTAATATGGTACAAAGGACTTTTCCCCGGGAAGTCTCGTTCAACTCCCCCCCCCCTTTTTTTCCGTGTGCTACCAACTAATATTACCTCCAAACATGCTGTAAAGCCCCTGAGTTAGAATTGGGATTAGGTTAGAATAGGGGTTTGAGTTAGGGTTAGGATTAGGGTATAAAGAAAACACCAGGAGGGTGTGGGAACAATGCCGTGTGTGTCCCTCCATTTTCCTTCTTTTGCAAGCATGTTAGGAGGTAGCACTCAGAAAAAGGAAGGGGAAAAAAATGGTAAAGAAAACTCCGGGACGGCGGGGTGAAACGTTTGAGGATTATCCCCTCGGCCCTTTTCACTGGGCAAAAACTCCTTTGCGCCATATTAGGAGGTAAGTTTAATTGATAGCACACGATTAAAAAATAATTATTTTCCACGAAAATCGGTGAAGATATATTTCTATAAATTTACCGTATTTTATTTTCGGTATCAGTCTATCAGTCTATTTTGTGGCTAATGTGCTGGGGTAAGAATATTTAGCAAAATCCTATAAATACTGTCTGAATTAAAGTTTGTTGTTTCAGCGCCTTAGCCTTGCCATCACTCGTGGTAATGCTGCGAACATGTTGGCTTGCCTAAAAAATTTCCATTATCCTTATTTGGACAAAAAAATATCTGTTAAAGATTAACTTTGATCTGAAGGAAGAGTGGCGAAGATCATGGAATGAGTTCAAATTTGCCAACCAAGACCTTGTCAAGGATCTAAAAACACACACACACATATATAGAGTAATATAGTAGTCATCACACACATATACATTATTAGAAATAATCACATACACACCAACATACATGTTAGATAGTACTTAACATTCTAACCAATCCTTCTATTCCAAAACTTGCACTGTCTAGCACTCCATTTCTTCCCACTTTGACATGAAATTGTAGAAGTCTAAAAAGAGCATCAACAACTCTCGGGTCTCGAATAATGCCACCCCCCGTACACACCCACTTATTAATTTTTCAAATTTTTCCACCCCACCCCCATGCTTATTAAATTCTGTTAATCTAATTCCAGCTAAATTATACATGACAAAAAACTACATTACTAGAAATCTCGTATGTCATGAAATAAATAGGATGAGTTGGGGTGGTCTCAATATGTAAACTAAACGACTAATTCTAGTTTTTAAAAAAAAATCAATGGAGACAACCTAGAAAAATTACTGATTTCCAGCTCCCCCTTTGTTTTTTCAACAACCCCATTTATTCCAGCTCCTCTGCTTATTCACCCCCCCCCCCCTATTATTTGGTCCCCAGAGTACATCAGCTCTATCAGATACAAAAAGGGTTTAACCTTGTTTCAATTAATAAACAAAATCATATCTGATAAATATATTTTATGAGATTGATAAAAATAATGATATATCTAATACACTTTCTATTTTTCACTCAGGATATTGAAAGTGCACTACAATTGTACCGGGAAAGAATTATAATTTTTCCAAATATAATGAGTTATACATTTGATTTCAATAAAGATTCTTGGTTGGCCCTTTACCAAAAAATTGAAAATTCATCAAATTCTGACATATTGGATTCAGCAGATGAGACTTATTTGATAAATCTCAAAGTATTTCTTATGTGGGAAACAAAGAAACAAACTGCAGCTGAAGAATTAGCCACTGAAGTTCAAAAGAAAAATCCAGACAATTTAGTGGCATTAACTAATCTAGCATTCATTCATTTGTACAATGAAAATATAAATAAACTAACTGAGGTTTTGGATCATCTTGAGAAACTTCAGAAAAGAAAGGATTTTGCAAAGTTAGAAGCTGAAGGTAAAAGTAATGTTTGTTACTGTTTAAGTAGGTCATCATCATTTAAGAGTTATAATATTGCTCTTAAAATTTTGAAAGAGATTTCTGATGTTTGTCCAAACAAATATAAAAACCTTTTTTCAATAGCTTTGTTACACTATCGCATGGATAAAAAATCACTTGATAAAGACGAAAAAATTAAAAATACTAAAGAGGCATTCCAGTGCTTAGAGAAAATACGACAGGCTTACCCCCACAATGTTAACAAAACTCTAATGGCACGAACATTAACACTGTTGGGTTTGTTTAAAATGACATGGCTATTTCATGAAAAATTCTCTCAACCCAAACCCTACTTTCAGCAAGCTCTTCATATTTCATCTAATGATCGTTTTGTTTTGGAAAAAACTGCTGAATTTTATAGAATTAATCATAACTTTGAAATATCACAAAAATTGTTTCAAAAAGCAATTGAAATTAATGAAACGTCATATTCCCATCATCATCTTGGCTTATTGTATATAAAAAAATCAAATTCAAATTCTTATTTCAAAAAAAAGCCAAATTTCTCAAATGAAGAAAATTTGATTGGACGCTTACTTAAATGTCCTGAAGACTTCCTGGTGTTTAAAAGAGATACATTTATTGACAAAGCTGAATATCATTATGAACAATCTCTTAAAATTGGTCCCGCAAATTCAGCTGTTGTTTATGATTTGTTATTATTATATATATCTCTGAAAGAATATAAAAATGCTATGAAGTACTCGGAAAAATATAAACCAGATAATGAAGTAGATTTTGTTAAATTTTACATTGTGTTGGGTAAATTATATTATTTACAAGCAGATGAAGAAAACAATGACGAGATAAAAGAAGAATTAAAAGTTGACGGAGCAGATATGTTTCTTAAGGCTGTTAATGCTGCTATAGAATTTCTTCCTTTCCAAGAGAGGCTGAAAGACATTTGGCAAATAAAGAAAATGATGACTAATATATATGAAAATGGCTGTCAGGAAGATAATAGTCATCTTTTGGAAATAATTCAGTCAGTAGAACAACTGCCTGATGGAGAACTTTATGA
>CAXHJY010000307.1:42500-52500 GCA_964016885.1 Eledone cirrhosa | reverse complement strand
ATGATAGAGCTGCAGAGAATCCTTCCAGAAGTGCATGGAGGTGTGGTGGAGAAGGATAGTGTGTTACACTCAAGGGGGATTATTTCGAAGGGGAAAACTTGTAGTTTGGATTTGAAATATTTTTTATGATCCCAGTCCTATTTATTTTCTGACATACCTTGTATACGATGTACACTCGAGTATTGGTTGATCTCAGGTAAAAGTCGGCGTCCTATTTTTGGCTAAAAAAATCTGGAATTTTTCATAAGTCAATCCTAGTATAACTGGTCAACATTTGTGGTCAAGGTATCATCCTGCACATAGAAGTAACACTAATTTAATGTGTCTTTGTTTTTATTCATTTAGAGATAAGTTGAGCTTTTGTACTGATATGGTACTTTGGATTCTAGCTTGAATTTCAAATAGTAATATCCCCAAAACTAGTAGACATGTAACAGTCAAGCCTATAAATTTAACCTTAAAATATGGTCCAAAAGATTCAACTTTTACACAAGTATATACATGAATATATATCTATATATATATATATATATATCAAATGAAGCAATGGAGTTAAAAACTTGTGTTTATCTTTTTAATTATAATGTATTTCCCAAGCCTTTTGTAGTTTGTTTTTCACTCTAGTGGTCTTATACCCACTGTAATTGAAAACACATTGTTTTGTGTATTCACCTCTCAATATTATATTTATTTATATATATACTTTATTTATTTATTCAATTTAAACGTCTGTATAGAGCTAGTAAGCCAATGCAGTCTCGGGGAAGTATCGAGTACTCTTTACAGTTGGTAATCAAAAAGAGCTAATGAGACAAGTAATAAAAATAAAATAAAAAAAGAGAAAAGGGAGAAAAAATAAAATAACATTTCAAATATTGAAGGCCAATGGAAGGCAGATTATGCCTAAGAAAACGAAAAAGAAAATAGGAAACTGGGAAGCTGTAAAACTGCTAGAAGTTTCTCTTGTTGAATCTTTTCATAGCTTCCATGTACTCAAAGATTTTATTTATATTTGGTAGACCTGTAATCAAATATTGAATTTACAATCTTGGTTTCAATATGGCCTCTCTCTCAGACTGATAGTTTCTGCATGGGAACAAATAATGCCAAAGAGTTTCTGGAGAATCACCACAAGAACATAGAGGTGAATCTCTACAACCTGTTCTTGATTGAATGTATTTGAAAGGTATATGTCCAGTTGGAAGCCAGCATAGTCTTTTTTTATTTGCATTACTCAATGATCGATAAGTTTTGAATGTTGTCAAATCTGGTTGAGAAAGTGGGGAACTGAAATTTGTGAGCTTATCTCTGGATTCTTTCCAAAATGTTTCCCACACTTGACTAATTATTTATTTGCTAAATGATTTTACCTGTGAAAGATTTAGGATGGAGTCTATATTTATTATTTTCCTTTGTGCTTCTTTTGCTAATTTGTCTACTTTCCTATTACTTCTAATATCTGTATGGCCCACTATCCAAATCACTGTTAATTCTTTATTAATTTCTGGGAGGTAGTTATCTATTTTTAGCAGAGAGTTCTCAATATCTCTAACCCGACCCCTTTTTCTTGACTGAAGCAGTTCTAGGTTTGATAGACTGTCAGTAAATAGAAAACCATTTTTCCAGGGAAATTCCTTAGCTGAATCTATGGATAATGTAATTCCCCACAATTCTGCATCAAATATAGTGTAATCCCGATGTAATCTGAAGTTCATATCTTTATAATTACTTTTGAAAGACCAAGTGCCTTCCCAACCCACTCTCTTGTCTGAATGTCCCCAATCTGTGTAGCAGAGCCAACTGTTAAAAGAGATTGATTCTGTGATAGTGTTATGGAGTTCCTTTGTTTCCTCTTTTGTGCTTTTGATCATTACTTTAAAACAGGGTTAACCCCAACTCGCTTGTTGATAGAGGAAATGCAAATTGCTAACTGCTCAGTTTAAATGCAAAAGAAATCAACATGATACTTGGCTTCTTCCATGGAAGAAGCCAAGTATCATGCTGCATTTAAACTGAGCAGTTAGCAATTTATGTTTCCTGGAATCTTCTATCAACAAGTGAGTTGAGGTTAACCCTGCTCATGAGAACTTGCTATCTTGGGAGTAGATCTTAGGCATCCCAGTATAGTTTTTGCCAATTTCGGTACGGAATCTATCAATAGCTTGAAGACAACTAGTACTTATGTGACTCCAAACCCAGCTGCCATACAACAATTGAGTGATGATGACTCCCTTATTATACAGTCTCAAGTGGTTGTATGTTAGACATTGGAATTTCTTTGAGATTACTTTAATTGCATGCCATGTTGAAGTCATTTTTTTAGTGTGTGTTTGAGATGAGTTTCCCATTTCAAGTCAGATTGTAACCAAATGCCTAGTGTCTTGATGGATTTTTGTGGTATCAGAAGTGGGTTCATCCAGCATATTTCATTGCATTGATAATTGATGAATTCAGGATTATGGAAATGAACCAGTTGTGTTTTTCTTTTGCCCATTCAGTTGCAGTTGTTGTTGATGAAACTGGATGAAGTATATAAGTTGATATCATCTGCAAAATCTGATACTTCTACAATTTTATTTAGAGATCAGTCTGTTGTGTAATATAGAAAGAGAATGGGTGAGAATGGCGATCCCTGTGGGAGACCCTTTAAAAGGTAAATGTTTTTGCTTTTCTCATTTCCAAAAATCAGACTTGTACTATGATGAGTGAGAAAGCTTTCAACCCAGTTAGAGAGATATTTTGGGATTTCAAATTTATATAATTTTTTTACTAGAGTATCATGAACCAAATTGTCATAAGCTCACTTTATGTCTAGTGAGATCAAGCTGGTCCATTTTTTCAAGAGTTTTGAGTTTCTGATGAATATGGTTATTTCATGTACACAGTTCTCAGTGTTTTTATTTACTCAAAATCCAAACTGGGATTTGGGGAAAATGTTCATTGCCTCTCCTAAGTAAGATAATCTATTGCCTAAAGCTTTTTCTAGTATTTTAGAAAGATTGCTTAGTAAAGCTATTGGATGGTATGATCTGGTAGAGTGGTAGTTATATTTATTTGGTTTCGGTATTACTGACGTGTGAGTAAATTTCCATATATCTGGATGGTGTTGAAATTTAATTATACTATTAAATAAGTTTAGCACTATTTCATGTATTACTCTCCATGTTTCATTTATGATTCCATTTGGGCCTGTGGCTGTTTCCATTTTAATTCATCCATAATTGCTAGTAGTTCTTGTTCAATAATGGGAGGGAGATCTGTGTTTGGAGTGAAAGGATCAGAAGCTTTGTAATAGGTAGTGGATTCTGTAAATGAAGCATTGCCAAAAAATGATTCTGTAAATATCGAAGAGAGTTTGGAAGTGTCTGAGATTACCTCACCATTGTGGTTATGTATCAATAACTCTTGATCCGTTTTGTGGGGTTTGATCATTGAGTTGTATATGTCACATATATCACCCATGGACTCCAGGTTAGCTTTGCTAGCCCAGAAATAATTTTTGGCTTGTTTTATTTACCTTTTAAACCTTTTCTTTAGTCTTTTATATATTTTCATAATTGGAATCTGTAGAATGGTATTTCCATTTTTTTTTAATGACCTAGTCATTTCCATTCTTAGTTGTTTTAGTCCCTCACTTCATCACGCCTTGTTGGAGTTGTATCGGCAAAGGGCGGTAACTCTATTTATATAACAATTAACATAAACCATAAACACAGAATAAAGAAACAGCGAGAGAAGAATTACTCTTCCCATTTTATTGTCGTAATTATTTATCAATAGCAGTATCACTAGAAATAGTAAGAAAATGTGGGCATTAACATAGTCAGATGTTCGTAAAGGTAAGAAGGCGTGCCTTTTCTTTGTGAATTCTGTGAATCAAACAAGTCTTAATTATTTTGGTGGATTGGCAGTATCGGTAGAGGGTCGGACGCCATGCTTTCCAGCATAGTTACGTCCCTTTACGATCTGAGTTCAAATCCCGCCGAGGTTGACTTTGCCTTTCATCCTTACCGGGTCGATAAAATAAAGTACCAGTAATGCACTGGGTAATTGCTGGCCTTGTGCCTAAAGTAGAAACAATTATTTTGTTTTGTATTATTATTTTTTTTCATCTTTATTAAAGTTGCAACTTTCTGGTTTTATTTGAAGCTGTCAAGAAAGTATATTGGCGATGAAAACTGAATATAATTAAAATGATACTTATTTAAGGGCGGTGCCCCAGCATGGCCTCAGCCAGATGGCTGGAACAGGTAAAAGAGTATAACAACAACAACAATCTCATAATGCGAATTTTCAGGGGGGTAACTTGGGAGAGGATTTTAAATGATCGACTATGTCGCTTTAAATCGGTACCCCAGCATGGCCACAATCTAGTAATTGAAACTAGCAAAACAATAAAATGAAAGTAGCTAGGAGACATTTTAAAACTTAGTATCCCACCCATTATCCGGAAAACGTATTTTCACTTCCGTCTTTACATAGATTGATTTAAGGTAGTTGGCATTTTTCTCTCAATTTAATGTTCGTTTAATTTCAGATAAGAGACACTTATAAAAAGATACATAAGTATTACTACATTGTTGTTATTTTCTACTTCAAACTTTTATAAAACACAGATTTCGATCGTATTTTAAGTTACTATATATCTTTTCTATACATTTCTATGTCTTAGAAAAGAATAAAAGTGTGTAAGAAGAAAGCAAGACAGACAGAAGTTTTTGTTGCCACGAGCTGTGTTTTTATTTCCTTATTTTATTAATACCAAAAACATGGAGAAAGAAACAGAGAACATCGCCAGAAAATTACAAGAATTAGTATTTCCCGTAAGTATCCGAATACATACAGTATTTTAAGTTGTATTATAGAAAAATGACTTCACTGATTTCAGCGGGAAATAATTTATTTTCTGTGTGAGTGTTTTTTTGTTTTGTTTTGTTTCATCGTGTGCTATCAATTAAACTTAATTCCTAATATGGTACAAAGGACTTTTCCCCGGGAAGTCTCGTTCAACTCCCCCCCCCCTTTTTTTCCGTGTGCTACCAACTAATATTACCTCCAAACATGCTGTAAAGCCCCTGAGTTAGAATTGGGATTAGGTTAGAATAGGGGTTTGAGTTAGGGTTAGGATTAGGGTATAAAGAAAACACCAGGAGGGTGTGGGAACAATGCCGTGTGTGTCCCTCCATTTTCCTTCTTTTGCAAGCATGTTAGGAGGTAGCACTCAGAAAAAGGAAGGGGAAAAAAATGGTAAAGAAAACTCCGGGACGGCGGGGTGAAACGTTTGAGGATTATCCCCTCGGCCCTTTTCACTGGGCAAAAACTCCTTTGCGCCATATTAGGAGGTAAGTTTAATTGATAGCACACGATTAAAAAATAATTATTTTCCACGAAAATCGGTGAAGATATATTTCTATAAATTTACCGTATTTTATTTTCGGTATCAGTCTATCAGTCTATTTTGTGGCTAATGTGCTGGGGTAAGAATATTTAGCAAAATCCTATAAATACTGTCTGAATTAAAGTTTGTTGTTTCAGCGCCTTAGCCTTGCCATCACTCGTGGTAATGCTGCGAACATGTTGGCTTGCCTAAAAAATTTCCATTATCCTTATTTGGACAAAAAAATATCTGTTAAAGATTAACTTTGATCTGAAGGAAGAGTGGCGAAGATCATGGAATGAGTTCAAATTTGCCAACCAAGACCTTGTCAAGGATCTAAAAACACACACACACATATATAGAGTAATATAGTAGTCATCACACACATATACATTATTAGAAATAATCACATACACACCAACATACATGTTAGATAGTACTTAACATTCTAACCAATCCTTCTATTCCAAAACTTGCACTGTCTAGCACTCCATTTCTTCCCACTTTGACATGAAATTGTAGAAGTCTAAAAAGAGCATCAACAACTCTCGGGTCTCGAATAATGCCACCCCCCGTACACACCCACTTATTAATTTTTCAAATTTTTCCACCCCACCCCCATGCTTATTAAATTCTGTTAATCTAATTCCAGCTAAATTATACATGACAAAAAACTACATTACTAGAAATCTCGTATGTCATGAAATAAATAGGATGAGTTGGGGTGGTCTCAATATGTAAACTAAACGACTAATTCTAGTTTTTAAAAAAAAATCAATGGAGACAACCTAGAAAAATTACTGATTTCCAGCTCCCCCTTTGTTTTTTCAACAACCCCATTTATTCCAGCTCCTCTGCTTATTCACCCCCCCCCCCCTATTATTTGGTCCCCAGAGTACATCAGCTCTATCAGATACAAAAAGGGTTTAACCTTGTTTCAATTAATAAACAAAATCATATCTGATAAATATATTTTATGAGATTGATAAAAATAATGATATATCTAATACACTTTCTATTTTTCACTCAGGATATTGAAAGTGCACTACAATTGTACCGGGAAAGAATTATAATTTTTCCAAATATAATGAGTTATACATTTGATTTCAATAAAGATTCTTGGTTGGCCCTTTACCAAAAAATTGAAAATTCATCAAATTCTGACATATTGGATTCAGCAGATGAGACTTATTTGATAAATCTCAAAGTATTTCTTATGTGGGAAACAAAGAAACAAACTGCAGCTGAAGAATTAGCCACTGAAGTTCAAAAGAAAAATCCAGACAATTTAGTGGCATTAACTAATCTAGCATTCATTCATTTGTACAATGAAAATATAAATAAACTAACTGAGGTTTTGGATCATCTTGAGAAACTTCAGAAAAGAAAGGATTTTGCAAAGTTAGAAGCTGAAGGTAAAAGTAATGTTTGTTACTGTTTAAGTAGGTCATCATCATTTAAGAGTTATAATATTGCTCTTAAAATTTTGAAAGAGATTTCTGATGTTTGTCCAAACAAATATAAAAACCTTTTTTCAATAGCTTTGTTACACTATCGCATGGATAAAAAATCACTTGATAAAGACGAAAAAATTAAAAATACTAAAGAGGCATTCCAGTGCTTAGAGAAAATACGACAGGCTTACCCCCACAATGTTAACAAAACTCTAATGGCACGAACATTAACACTGTTGGGTTTGTTTAAAATGACATGGCTATTTCATGAAAAATTCTCTCAACCCAAACCCTACTTTCAGCAAGCTCTTCATATTTCATCTAATGATCGTTTTGTTTTGGAAAAAACTGCTGAATTTTATAGAATTAATCATAACTTTGAAATATCACAAAAATTGTTTCAAAAAGCAATTGAAATTAATGAAACGTCATATTCCCATCATCATCTTGGCTTATTGTATATAAAAAAATCAAATTCAAATTCTTATTTCAAAAAAAAGCCAAATTTCTCAAATGAAGAAAATTTGATTGGACGCTTACTTAAATGTCCTGAAGACTTCCTGGTGTTTAAAAGAGATACATTTATTGACAAAGCTGAATATCATTATGAACAATCTCTTAAAATTGGTCCCGCAAATTCAGCTGTTGTTTATGATTTGTTATTATTATATATATCTCTGAAAGAATATAAAAATGCTATGAAGTACTCGGAAAAATATAAACCAGATAATGAAGTAGATTTTGTTAAATTTTACATTGTGTTGGGTAAATTATATTATTTACAAGCAGATGAAGAAAACAATGACGAGATAAAAGAAGAATTAAAAGTTGACGGAGCAGATATGTTTCTTAAGGCTGTTAATGCTGCTATAGAATTTCTTCCTTTCCAAGAGAGGCTGAAAGACATTTGGCAAATAAAGAAAATGATGACTAATATATATGAAAATGGCTGTCAGGAAGATAATAGTCATCTTTTGGAAATAATTCAGTCAGTAGAACAACTGCCTGATGGAGAACTTTATGATAAACTTCTCCAGAAATGTGAAAAGAGTGAATTTTCACGGAAGATAAGAAAGTTCTGTAAAAACAAGGAATATGTTAAAGCTAATATGTATCTGAAGTTAACAGATAAGCCTCATGAAATTCACATAAAGCTCAAGAAAGAAATTTATATGAATTTAGCTAAGCATTTCCTTTCCAAACAAATTAAATTTAGTAAAATGTACTTCAGAAAGTGTTATGATCTGTATCATTGCTATAAGTCAGAATCCAGTAATGAATTAATGCCAGAACATTCAAATAATGACAACATAATAAATTTTCTTTATGATATCTATATTGTAACATCCCCAAATAGTGAAGAACTGGCTAATAGTATTGGAAATAATCTGGAAAAATATTTTGGTTTGAGAACTACATTTGGTAACGAATTGGGAAAACTTAAAAATGAAAATCTTCACAGAATATTGTTAAACAGTTGCAATATTGGTATCCTTTTAGAAAAGTCCAATAATATGTCAGAAGAGTATTTAAAACATACAAAATATGCCAAACAAGCCATGGCAGAACGACAACAAGAATTTGGACAACTATTTATTATAAATAACTATGAAAACATGGACATGCCACAACATTTGAAAATATTTCCTCAAGTGAAATGCAAAAGTGGATGCATAGATGATATTGAAAATATTCTAAATTTTTTAACCAATGAGGGTTAGCTGAAAAGTTCATAGGCTGACCAAGATACTCATAGAATGACTAAATTAGGTTTATTTTTCAACATTGTTCCTGGAAAGAAACAATGCAGTTATTAATAAGAAGAGTTAAAATTAATGCAAAAAGAACATATTAAAACCAAAATAACAAGAAAACCCAATCACCACCCAAACACCACACAACAACCACCACAGCTACACACCCTATAACAACAACAGCAGGGGTCAATACAACCATAAGAGACAACCAAACTTCAACATCCACCACAACTTCCGTAGTCATTTTTTAGACATAGCACACAGACACAGGGTAACGAGATAACACAAAACATACAGGAGATACTAAATGAAATAAAAATCGTTAATTTAACTCCTAAAGAATTAACAACAGACCAAATCAACATACTCCCCAAAGGTCTGAAATTTACACTGACTCCCCAACACCCAAACTACGCCGAAATAAAGGAAGATAAAAGGAGTGCAGTAGTCCTTATGAAGACAGATTACTACACAACCTTAGTACTCTGAACTCTAGAAAACGAAGCATACTACGAAAAGGCTCAACACTACAGCCAACAGAAAATAATGAGAAAGCTAAAATCTCTAACAACCCTTTACAAAGAAGGTCTTACATATATCTACATCACTAACTTCAAAAGCAGACACAGCCTTTTCTACGGTATCCCAAAGATACACAAAAGCGAAGAAATAGGCAGGACCTGCAAGGAAGCCACAGACATTTTCATCAATATCCCCCCTCCTAAATACCTCAAATTAAGACCCATAATATCAGGTACCATTTGTGAAACCCACCGCCTAAGCAACTTCCTAGATATCCTGCTTAAACCATTCCTGAAACACATTAAAAGCTACATAAGGGACGACTTGGATATGCTCAACCACCTCCCAATAACACTTAATAATGAACATACCCTACTAGAATCCTTTGATGTAATCAATTTTATTCCAATATCCCACACAACCTAGGTATAGAGGCAATCCAATTCTGGCTTGAAAATTACCCTAATGAACTTCCACAGCGCATCCCTAAAGAATTTGTGATGGAGGGTCTCAAATTTATCTTGGAGAATAACTACTTCGAATTCAATGCCAAATACTACAGACAGAAATCAGGGACTGCCCCCTCATAAGCCAACGTTGTCATGAGATATTTGGAAACCACTCTCTACCGAAAAGTTCTAGACAAATACGGAAACCCCTTCTACTTAAACATAGAAAAAAACTGGAAGAGATATCTGGATGACTGCTTCATCCTCTGGCATGAAAGTATAGAAAGACTTATTGAGTTTAAAACACTTCTAAATGGACTCAACACAAACATTCAATTTACAATGGAATACAGCCATGAACAACTCCCTTTCCTTGACATCCTCATCAAGAAAAATAACAAAATAGAAACAGACATATACTATAAACCCACAGACTCCAAA
>CAXHJY010000307.1:25000-35000 GCA_964016885.1 Eledone cirrhosa | reverse complement strand
AGTTGAAATCCAAAGACAAAACTCATATTGATCACATTCTTGAATCAACTACATGAAGATTTTGCTATGGGGCCTGATAATCAACCAGTATGTTCACAAAAAGATCCTGCAGCGATCGCTTTGTTCAATGTTATAGCAGGACAAATTGTGGCTGCTTCACCATGACAATGTGCCAGCACACAGCACCCTGAGCATCTGGCAGTTCTTGACTGAGAAGAACATCGCCATGGTGGAACGACCTCCCTACTCACCCGACTAGGCTCTGTGATTTTTTTTTCCTTTTCTTCAAGCTCAAGAGGGTCATTAAGGGGACCCATTTTCTGATGTGGAAGCCATCAGGATGTCCCAGATGATAGAGCTGCAGAGAATCCTTCCAGAAGTGCATGGAGGTGTGGTGGAGAAGGATAGTGTGTTACACTCAAGGGGGATTATTTCGAAGGGGAAAACTTGTAGTTTGGATTTGAAATATTTTTTATGATCCCAGTCCTATTTATTTTCTGACATACCTTGTATACGATGTACACTCGAGTATTGGTTGATCTCAGGTAAAAGTCGGCGTCCTATTTTTGGCTAAAAAAATCTGGAATTTTTCATAAGTCAATCCTAGTATAACTGGTCAACATTTGTGGTCAAGGTATCATCCTGCACATAGAAGTAACACTAATTTAATGTGTCTTTGTTTTTATTCATTTAGAGATAAGTTGAGCTTTTGCTACTGATATGGTACTTTGGATTCTAGCTTGAATTTCAAATAGTAATATCCCCAAAACTAGTAGACATGTAACAGTCAAGCCTATAAATTTAACCTTAAAATATGGTCCAAAAGATTCAACTTTTACACAAGTATATACATGAATATATATCTATATATATATATATATCAAATGAAGCAATGGAGTTAAAAACTTGTGTTTATCTTTTTAATTATAATGTATTTCCCAAGCCTTTTGTAGTTTGTTTTTCACTCTAGTGGTCTTATACCCACTGTAATTGAAAACACATTGTTTTGTGTATTCACCTCTCAATATTATATTTATTTATATATATACTTTATTTATTTATTCAATTTAAACGTCTGTATAGAGCTAGTAAGCCAATGCAGTCTCGGGGAAGTATCGAGTACTCTTTACAGTTGGTAATCAAAAAGAGCTAATGAGACAAGTAATAAAAATAAAATAAAAAAAGAGAAAAGGGAGAAAAAATAAAATAACATTTCAAATATTGAAGGCCAATGGAAGGCAGATTATGCCTAAGAAAACGAAAAAGAAAATAGGAAACTGGGAAGCTGTAAAACTGCTAGAAGTTTCTCTTGTTGAATCTTTTCATAGCTTCCATGTACTCAAAGATTTTATTTATATTTGGTAGACCTGTAATCAAATATTGAATTTACAATCTTGGTTTCAATATGGCCTCTCTCTCAGACTGATAGTTTCTGCATGGGAACAAATAATGCCAAAGAGTTTCTGGAGAATCACCACAAGAACATAGAGGTGAATCTCTACAACCTGTTCTTGATTGAATGTATTTGAAAGGTATATGTCCAGTTGGAAGCCAGCATAGTCTTTTTTTATTTGCATTACTCAATGATCGATAAGTTTTGAATGTTGTCAAATCTGGTTGAGAAAGTGGGGAACTGAAATTTGTGAGCTTATCTCTGGATTCTTTCCAAAATGTTTCCCACACTTGACTAATTATTTATTTGCTAAATGATTTTACCTGTGAAAGATTTAGGATGGAGTCTATATTTATTATTTTCCTTTGTGCTTCTTTTGCTAATTTGTCTACTTTCCTATTACTTCTAATATCTGTATGGCCCACTATCCAAATCACTGTTAATTCTTTATTAATTTCTGGGAGGTAGTTATCTATTTTTAGCAGAGAGTTCTCAATATCTCTAACCCGACCCCTTTTTCTTGACTGAAGCAGTTCTAGGTTTGATAGACTGTCAGTAAATAGAAAACCATTTTTCCAGGGAAATTCCTTAGCTGAATCTATGGATAATGTAATTCCCCACAATTCTGCATCAAATATAGTGTAATCCCGATGTAATCTGAAGTTCATATCTTTATAATTACTTTTGAAAGACCAAGTGCCTTCCCAACCCACTCTCTTGTCTGAATGTCCCCAATCTGTGTAGCAGAGCCAACTGTTAAAAGAGATTGATTCTGTGATAGTGTTATGGAGTTCCTTTGTTTCCTCTTTTGTGCTTTTGATCATTACTTTAAAACAGGGTTAACCCCAACTCGCTTGTTGATAGAGGAAATGCAAATTGCTAACTGCTCAGTTTAAATGCAAAAGAAATCAACATGATACTTGGCTTCTTCCATGGAAGAAGCCAAGTATCATGCTGCATTTAAACTGAGCAGTTAGCAATTTATGTTTCCTGGAATCTTCTATCAACAAGTGAGTTGAGGTTAACCCTGCTCATGAGAACTTGCTATCTTGGGAGTAGATCTTAGGCATCCCAGTATAGTTTTTGCCAATTTCGGTACGGAATCTATCAATAGCTTGAAGACAACTAGTACTTATGTGACTCCAAACCCAGCTGCCATACAACAATTGAGTGATGATGACTCCCTTATTATACAGTCTCAAGTGGTTGTATGTTAGACATTGGAATTTCTTTGAGATTACTTTAATTGCATGCCATGTTGAAGTCATTTTTTTAGTGTGTGTTTGAGATGAGTTTCCCATTTCAAGTCAGATTGTAACCAAATGCCTAGTGTCTTGATGGATTTTTGTGGTATCAGAAGTGGGTTCATCCAGCATATTTCATTGCATTGATAATTGATGAATTCAGGATTATGGAAATGAACCAGTTGTGTTTTTCTTTTGCCCATTCAGTTGCAGTTGTTGTTGATGAAACTGGATGAAGTATATAAGTTGATATCATCTGCAAAATCTGATACTTCTACAATTTTATTTAGAGATCAGTCTGTTGTGTAATATAGAAAGAGAATGGGTGAGAATGGCGATCCCTGTGGGAGACCCTTTAAAAGGTAAATGTTTTTGCTTTTCTCATTTCCAAAAATCAGACTTGTACTATGATGAGTGAGAAAGCTTTCAACCCAGTTAGAGAGATATTTTGGGATTTCAAATTTATATAATTTTTTTACTAGAGTATCATGAACCAAATTGTCATAAGCTCACTTTATGTCTAGTGAGATCAAGCTGGTCCATTTTTTCAAGAGTTTTGAGTTTCTGATGAATATGGTTATTTCATGTACACAGTTCTCAGTGTTTTTATTTACTCAAAATCCAAACTGGGATTTGGGGAAAATGTTCATTGCCTCTCCTAAGTAAGATAATCTATTGCCTAAAGCTTTTTCTAGTATTTTAGAAAGATTGCTTAGTAAAGCTATTGGATGGTATGATCTGGTAGAGTGGTAGTTATATTTATTTGGTTTCGGTATTACTGACGTGTGAGTAAATTTCCATATATCTGGATGGTGTTGAAATTTAATTATACTATTAAATAAGTTTAGCACTATTTCATGTATTACTCTCCATGTTTCATTTATGATTCCATTTGGGCCTGTGGCTGTTTCCATTTTAATTCATCCATAATTGCTAGTAGTTCTTGTTCAATAATGGGAGGGAGATCTGTGTTTGGAGTGAAAGGATCAGAAGCTTTGTAATAGGTAGTGGATTCTGTAAATGAAGCATTGCCAAAAAATGATTCTGTAAATATCGAAGAGAGTTTGGAAGTGTCTGAGATTACCTCACCATTGTGGTTATGTATCAATAACTCTTGATCCGTTTTGTGGGGTTTGATCATTGAGTTGTATATGTCACATATATCACCCATGGACTCCAGGTTAGCTTTGCTAGCCCAGAAATAATTTTTGGCTTGTTTTATTTACCTTTTAAACCTTTTCTTTAGTCTTTTATATATTTTCATAATTGGAATCTGTAGAATGGTATTTCCATTTTTTTTTAATGACCTAGTCATTTCCATTCTTAGTTGTTTTAGTCCCTCACTTCATCACGCCTTGTTGGAGTTGTATCGGCAAAGGGCGGTAACTCTATTTATATAACAATTAACATAAACCATAAACACAGAATAAAGAAACAGCGAGAGAAGAATTACTCTTCCCATTTTATTGTCGTAATTATTTATCAATAGCAGTATCACTAGAAATAGTAAGAAAATGTGGGCATTAACATAGTCAGATGTTCGTAAAGGTAAGAAGGCGTGCCTTTTCTTTGTGAATTCTGTGAATCAAACAAGTCTTAATTATTTTGGTGGATTGGCAGTATCGGTAGAGGGTCGGACGCCATGCTTTCCAGCATAGTTACGTCCCTTTACGATCTGAGTTCAAATCCCGCCGAGGTTGACTTTGCCTTTCATCCTTACCGGGTCGATAAAATAAAGTACCAGTAATGCACTGGGTAATTGCTGGCCTTGTGCCTAAAGTAGAAACAATTATTTTGTTTTGTATTATTATTTTTTTTCATCTTTATTAAAGTTGCAACTTTCTGGTTTTATTTGAAGCTGTCAAGAAAGTATATTGGCGATGAAAACTGAATATAATTAAAATGATACTTATTTAAGGGCGGTGCCCCAGCATGGCCTCAGCCAGATGGCTGGAACAGGTAAAAGAGTATAACAACAACAACAATCTCATAATGCGAATTTTCAGGGGGGTAACTTGGGAGAGGATTTTAAATGATCGACTATGTCGCTTTAAATCGGTACCCCAGCATGGCCACAATCTAGTAATTGAAACTAGCAAAACAATAAAATGAAAGTAGCTAGGAGACATTTTAAAACTTAGTATCCCACCCATTATCCGGAAAACGTATTTTCACTTCCGTCTTTACATAGATTGATTTAAGGTAGTTGGCATTTTTCTCTCAATTTAATGTTCGTTTAATTTCAGATAAGAGACACTTATAAAAAGATACATAAGTATTACTACATTGTTGTTATTTTCTACTTCAAACTTTTATAAAACACAGATTTCGATCGTATTTTAAGTTACTATATATCTTTTCTATACATTTCTATGTCTTAGAAAAGAATAAAAGTGTGTAAGAAGAAAGCAAGACAGACAGAAGTTTTTGTTGCCACGAGCTGTGTTTTTATTTCCTTATTTTATTAATACCAAAAACATGGAGAAAGAAACAGAGAACATCGCCAGAAAATTACAAGAATTAGTATTTCCCGTAAGTATCCGAATACATACAGTATTTTAAGTTGTATTATAGAAAAATGACTTCACTGATTTCAGCGGGAAATAATTTATTTTCTGTGTGAGTGTTTTTTTGTTTTGTTTTGTTTCATCGTGTGCTATCAATTAAACTTAATTCCTAATATGGTACAAAGGACTTTTCCCCGGGAAGTCTCGTTCAACTCCCCCCCCCCTTTTTTTCCGTGTGCTACCAACTAATATTACCTCCAAACATGCTGTAAAGCCCCTGAGTTAGAATTGGGATTAGGTTAGAATAGGGGTTTGAGTTAGGGTTAGGATTAGGGTATAAAGAAAACACCAGGAGGGTGTGGGAACAATGCCGTGTGTGTCCCTCCATTTTCCTTCTTTTGCAAGCATGTTAGGAGGTAGCACTCAGAAAAAGGAAGGGGAAAAAAATGGTAAAGAAAACTCCGGGACGGCGGGGTGAAACGTTTGAGGATTATCCCCTCGGCCCTTTTCACTGGGCAAAAACTCCTTTGCGCCATATTAGGAGGTAAGTTTAATTGATAGCACACGATTAAAAAATAATTATTTTCCACGAAAATCGGTGAAGATATATTTCTATAAATTTACCGTATTTTATTTTCGGTATCAGTCTATCAGTCTATTTTGTGGCTAATGTGCTGGGGTAAGAATATTTAGCAAAATCCTATAAATACTGTCTGAATTAAAGTTTGTTGTTTCAGCGCCTTAGCCTTGCCATCACTCGTGGTAATGCTGCGAACATGTTGGCTTGCCTAAAAAATTTCCATTATCCTTATTTGGACAAAAAAATATCTGTTAAAGATTAACTTTGATCTGAAGGAAGAGTGGCGAAGATCATGGAATGAGTTCAAATTTGCCAACCAAGACCTTGTCAAGGATCTAAAAACACACACACACATATATAGAGTAATATAGTAGTCATCACACACATATACATTATTAGAAATAATCACATACACACCAACATACATGTTAGATAGTACTTAACATTCTAACCAATCCTTCTATTCCAAAACTTGCACTGTCTAGCACTCCATTTCTTCCCACTTTGACATGAAATTGTAGAAGTCTAAAAAGAGCATCAACAACTCTCGGGTCTCGAATAATGCCACCCCCCGTACACACCCACTTATTAATTTTTCAAATTTTTCCACCCCACCCCCATGCTTATTAAATTCTGTTAATCTAATTCCAGCTAAATTATACATGACAAAAAACTACATTACTAGAAATCTCGTATGTCATGAAATAAATAGGATGAGTTGGGGTGGTCTCAATATGTAAACTAAACGACTAATTCTAGTTTTTAAAAAAAAATCAATGGAGACAACCTAGAAAAATTACTGATTTCCAGCTCCCCCTTTGTTTTTTCAACAACCCCATTTATTCCAGCTCCTCTGCTTATTCACCCCCCCCCCCCTATTATTTGGTCCCCAGAGTACATCAGCTCTATCAGATACAAAAAGGGTTTAACCTTGTTTCAATTAATAAACAAAATCATATCTGATAAATATATTTTATGAGATTGATAAAAATAATGATATATCTAATACACTTTCTATTTTTCACTCAGGATATTGAAAGTGCACTACAATTGTACCGGGAAAGAATTATAATTTTTCCAAATATAATGAGTTATACATTTGATTTCAATAAAGATTCTTGGTTGGCCCTTTACCAAAAAATTGAAAATTCATCAAATTCTGACATATTGGATTCAGCAGATGAGACTTATTTGATAAATCTCAAAGTATTTCTTATGTGGGAAACAAAGAAACAAACTGCAGCTGAAGAATTAGCCACTGAAGTTCAAAAGAAAAATCCAGACAATTTAGTGGCATTAACTAATCTAGCATTCATTCATTTGTACAATGAAAATATAAATAAACTAACTGAGGTTTTGGATCATCTTGAGAAACTTCAGAAAAGAAAGGATTTTGCAAAGTTAGAAGCTGAAGGTAAAAGTAATGTTTGTTACTGTTTAAGTAGGTCATCATCATTTAAGAGTTATAATATTGCTCTTAAAATTTTGAAAGAGATTTCTGATGTTTGTCCAAACAAATATAAAAACCTTTTTTCAATAGCTTTGTTACACTATCGCATGGATAAAAAATCACTTGATAAAGACGAAAAAATTAAAAATACTAAAGAGGCATTCCAGTGCTTAGAGAAAATACGACAGGCTTACCCCCACAATGTTAACAAAACTCTAATGGCACGAACATTAACACTGTTGGGTTTGTTTAAAATGACATGGCTATTTCATGAAAAATTCTCTCAACCCAAACCCTACTTTCAGCAAGCTCTTCATATTTCATCTAATGATCGTTTTGTTTTGGAAAAAACTGCTGAATTTTATAGAATTAATCATAACTTTGAAATATCACAAAAATTGTTTCAAAAAGCAATTGAAATTAATGAAACGTCATATTCCCATCATCATCTTGGCTTATTGTATATAAAAAAATCAAATTCAAATTCTTATTTCAAAAAAAAGCCAAATTTCTCAAATGAAGAAAATTTGATTGGACGCTTACTTAAATGTCCTGAAGACTTCCTGGTGTTTAAAAGAGATACATTTATTGACAAAGCTGAATATCATTATGAACAATCTCTTAAAATTGGTCCCGCAAATTCAGCTGTTGTTTATGATTTGTTATTATTATATATATCTCTGAAAGAATATAAAAATGCTATGAAGTACTCGGAAAAATATAAACCAGATAATGAAGTAGATTTTGTTAAATTTTACATTGTGTTGGGTAAATTATATTATTTACAAGCAGATGAAGAAAACAATGACGAGATAAAAGAAGAATTAAAAGTTGACGGAGCAGATATGTTTCTTAAGGCTGTTAATGCTGCTATAGAATTTCTTCCTTTCCAAGAGAGGCTGAAAGACATTTGGCAAATAAAGAAAATGATGACTAATATATATGAAAATGGCTGTCAGGAAGATAATAGTCATCTTTTGGAAATAATTCAGTCAGTAGAACAACTGCCTGATGGAGAACTTTATGATAAACTTCTCCAGAAATGTGAAAAGAGTGAATTTTCACGGAAGATAAGAAAGTTCTGTAAAAACAAGGAATATGTTAAAGCTAATATGTATCTGAAGTTAACAGATAAGCCTCATGAAATTCACATAAAGCTCAAGAAAGAAATTTATATGAATTTAGCTAAGCATTTCCTTTCCAAACAAATTAAATTTAGTAAAATGTACTTCAGAAAGTGTTATGATCTGTATCATTGCTATAAGTCAGAATCCAGTAATGAATTAATGCCAGAACATTCAAATAATGACAACATAATAAATTTTCTTTATGATATCTATATTGTAACATCCCCAAATAGTGAAGAACTGGCTAATAGTATTGGAAATAATCTGGAAAAATATTTTGGTTTGAGAACTACATTTGGTAACGAATTGGGAAAACTTAAAAATGAAAATCTTCACAGAATATTGTTAAACAGTTGCAATATTGGTATCCTTTTAGAAAAGTCCAATAATATGTCAGAAGAGTATTTAAAACATACAAAATATGCCAAACAAGCCATGGCAGAACGACAACAAGAATTTGGACAACTATTTATTATAAATAACTATGAAAACATGGACATGCCACAACATTTGAAAATATTTCCTCAAGTGAAATGCAAAAGTGGATGCATAGATGATATTGAAAATATTCTAAATTTTTTAACCAATGAGGGTTAGCTGAAAAGTTCATAGGCTGACCAAGATACTCATAGAATGACTAAATTAGGTTTATTTTTCAACATTGTTCCTGGAAAGAAACAATGCAGTTATTAATAAGAAGAGTTAAAATTAATGCAAAAAGAACATATTAAAACCAAAATAACAAGAAAACCCAATCACCACCCAAACACCACACAACAACCACCACAGCTACACACCCTATAACAACAACAGCAGGGGTCAATACAACCATAAGAGACAACCAAACTTCAACATCCACCACAACTTCCGTAGTCATTTTTTAGACATAGCACACAGACACAGGGTAACGAGATAACACAAAACATACAGGAGATACTAAATGAAATAAAAATCGTTAATTTAACTCCTAAAGAATTAACAACAGACCAAATCAACATACTCCCCAAAGGTCTGAAATTTACACTGACTCCCCAACACCCAAACTACGCCGAAATAAAGGAAGATAAAAGGAGTGCAGTAGTCCTTATGAAGACAGATTACTACACAACCTTAGTACTCTGAACTCTAGAAAACGAAGCATACTACGAAAAGGCTCAACACTACAGCCAACAGAAAATAATGAGAAAGCTAAAATCTCTAACAACCCTTTACAAAGAAGGTCTTACATATATCTACATCACTAACTTCAAAAGCAGACACAGCCTTTTCTACGGTATCCCAAAGATACACAAAAGCGAAGAAATAGGCAGGACCTGCAAGGAAGCCACAGACATTTTCATCAATATCCCCCCTCCTAAATACCTCAAATTAAGACCCATAATATCAGGTACCATTTGTGAAACCCACCGCCTAAGCAACTTCCTAGATATCCTGCTTAAACCATTCCTGAAACACATTAAAAGCTACATAAGGGACGACTTGGATATGCTCAACCACCTCCCAATAACACTTAATAATGAACATACCCTACTAGAATCCTTTGATGTAATCAATTTTATTCCAATATCCCACACAACCTAGGTATAGAGGCAATCCAATTCTGGCTTGAAAATTACCCTAATGAACTTCCACAGCGCATCCCTAAAGAATTTGTGATGGAGGGTCTCAAATTTATCTTGGAGAATAACTACTTCGAATT
>CAXHJY010000307.1:7500-17500 GCA_964016885.1 Eledone cirrhosa | reverse complement strand
CATATATTATTTATTCATACATAAGTATTTATATAAACAAAAATATCTTCGGACAATAAAAACAACACATTTGATATGTATGTATATCTATATAACAGTCTACCTATCTATCTATCTATCTACCTATCCAGCCATCTTGGCTGTCTATCTATGTGTGTGTGTGAATATATATATCTATGTATGCATGTATCTATCTGTCTAGCTACCAACCTAATTGTGAGACTCCCTGTCTCTTTATCTGTCTCCCTACTTATCTTTATATCTATTTGCCTGCCTGGCTATCTGTTTTTTTGACTGTCTATCTATAGCTATCTATTTATACTGTAATTACCAATTCATCTATGTTGAACAAGATCAACAACAGAGTATGAATCTCAATAGCAGTCCAAAGACTGATATCTCAGTAAAACAATATCATGAATATTTAATGGATATAGGTTTGAAAACAATTACAGAAAGTATACAATAACATTATTGAATGTAATATTAAATTTAGCAATGGCTGGAATGACAAAAGGAAATTCAAAGATTCGGACAGCATTACATAGAATGTTTTAATCAAGGAATTAATTCTAATATATTTTTACCATGAACTCTTTTGAAATGTAGTATGCTAATACACACAGACACACAGACATACACATGCACACACACATACACATTTGATGCCATGATAAAAAGCATCCAGTCCATGCTGTATATGTGATTGGCATTAGGAAGGACATCCAGCTGCAGAAACAAAGCCAGAAACAGTTCTGTGTGAGCAAAACATGATTATTTCATCTGACTTGTCTCACATTGTCTCCATGCAAGCATGGAAAATGGAAAATTAGACGTTAAATAGTAATGATGATGATATATACACACACACACACACGTACATACATATTCACACACAGCTGTTATATATTAATTTCAATAACATATTTGAAATTAACATATATGTGTGTGTGTGTGTGTGTGTGGAGGCGCGTGGCTGAGTGGTTAGAGAATCGGATTCACAATCGTGAGGTTATGAGTTCGATTCCTGGACAGGGCGATGCATTATGTCCTTGAGCAAGGCACATTATTTCACGTTGCTCCTTCTACCTGGAGTTGCGACCAATAGATAGTATTAGCAATTGGAAAGATCAATGGAAACATTGTTTTTCCGGTTCGATTTGACGAAAGTTGATCGTTCCTATATATATATATATATATATATATATATATAAATGTTGCATGTGAAGCTCAAATTTTCAAACTTATGAAAGCACTGAGGAAATAATTTATATATATTTATATGTTTATATATATTTAAACTGCTGACTGATCGTGAGTGAGCTGGGCATTAACCACAACAGCCTTTGTAAGATTATAACTGAAGATTTGGACATACGGAAGATTTGTGCGAAGTCGGTGTTGAACAATGACCAGAAGGAGCAGCAGATATAGAGATGTCAAGACATCTTAGATTGTCTTGAAACCAAACCAGACTTGCTGGGGTGAGTCACCATGGATCTTCGAGTATGACCCACAGTCTTCAGTGGATGAGTCCAGATTTGCCGAGGCCAAAAAAAAGCAAGACAGTTGAAATCCAAAGACAAAACTCATATTGATCACATTCTTGAATCAACTACATGAAGATTTTGCTATGGGGCCTGATAATCAACCAGTATGTTCACAAAAAGATCCTGCAGCGATCGCTTTGTTCAATGTTATAGCAGGACAAATTGTGGCTGCTTCACCATGACAATGTGCCAGCACACAGCACCCTGAGCATCTGGCAGTTCTTGACTGAGAAGAACATCGCCATGGTGGAACGACCTCCCTACTCACCCGACTAGGCTCTGTGATTTTTTTTTCCTTTTCTTCAAGCTCAAGAGGGTCATTAAGGGGACCCATTTTCTGATGTGGAAGCCATCAGGATGTCCCAGATGATAGAGCTGCAGAGAATCCTTCCAGAAGTGCATGGAGGTGTGGTGGAGAAGGATAGTGTGTTACACTCAAGGGGGATTATTTCGAAGGGGAAAACTTGTAGTTTGGATTTGAAATATTTTTTATGATCCCAGTCCTATTTATTTTCTGACATACCTTGTATACGATGTACACTCGAGTATTGGTTGATCTCAGGTAAAAGTCGGCGTCCTATTTTTGGCTAAAAAAATCTGGAATTTTTCATAAGTCAATCCTAGTATAACTGGTCAACATTTGTGGTCAAGGTATCATCCTGCACATAGAAGTAACACTAATTTAATGTGTCTTTGTTTTTATTCATTTAGAGATAAGTTGAGCTTTTGCTACTGATATGGTACTTTGGATTCTAGCTTGAATTTCAAATAGTAATATCCCCAAAACTAGTAGACATGTAACAGTCAAGCCTATAAATTTAACCTTAAAATATGGTCCAAAAGATTCAACTTTTACACAAGTATATACATGAATATATATCTATATATATATATATATCAAATGAAGCAATGGAGTTAAAAACTTGTGTTTATCTTTTTAATTATAATGTATTTCCCAAGCCTTTTGTAGTTTGTTTTTCACTCTAGTGGTCTTATACCCACTGTAATTGAAAACACATTGTTTTGTGTATTCACCTCTCAATATTATATTTATTTATATATATACTTTATTTATTTATTCAATTTAAACGTCTGTATAGAGCTAGTAAGCCAATGCAGTCTCGGGGAAGTATCGAGTACTCTTTACAGTTGGTAATCAAAAAGAGCTAATGAGACAAGTAATAAAAATAAAATAAAAAAAGAGAAAAGGGAGAAAAAATAAAATAACATTTCAAATATTGAAGGCCAATGGAAGGCAGATTATGCCTAAGAAAACGAAAAAG
The DNA here is from genome assembly GCA_964016885.1 of Eledone cirrhosa. Taxonomy (NCBI): domain Eukaryota; kingdom Metazoa; phylum Mollusca; class Cephalopoda; order Octopoda; family Eledonidae; genus Eledone; species Eledone cirrhosa. The sequence continues at coordinate 14,667 of CAXHJY010000307.1, read as the reverse complement.
AAAATAGGAAACTGGGAAGCTGTAAAACTGCTAGAAGTTTCTCTTGTTGAATCTTTTCATAGCTTCCATGTACTCAAAGATTTTATTTATATTTGGTAGACCTGTAATCAAATATTGAATTTACAATCTTGGTTTCAATATGGCCTCTCTCTCAGACTGATAGTTTCTGCATGGGAACAAATAATGCCAAAGAGTTTCTGGAGAATCACCACAAGAACATAGAGGTGAATCTCTACAACCTGTTCTTGATTGAATGTATTTGAAAGGTATATGTCCAGTTGGAAGCCAGCATAGTCTTTTTTTATTTGCATTACTCAATGATCGATAAGTTTTGAATGTTGTCAAATCTGGTTGAGAAAGTGGGGAACTGAAATTTGTGAGCTTATCTCTGGATTCTTTCCAAAATGTTTCCCACACTTGACTAATTATTTATTTGCTAAATGATTTTACCTGTGAAAGATTTAGGATGGAGTCTATATTTATTATTTTCCTTTGTGCTTCTTTTGCTAATTTGTCTACTTTCCTATTACTTCTAATATCTGTATGGCCCACTATCCAAATCACTGTTAATTCTTTATTAATTTCTGGGAGGTAGTTATCTATTTTTAGCAGAGAGTTCTCAATATCTCTAACCCGACCCCTTTTTCTTGACTGAAGCAGTTCTAGGTTTGATAGACTGTCAGTAAATAGAAAACCATTTTTCCAGGGAAATTCCTTAGCTGAATCTATGGATAATGTAATTCCCCACAATTCTGCATCAAATATAGTGTAATCCCGATGTAATCTGAAGTTCATATCTTTATAATTACTTTTGAAAGACCAAGTGCCTTCCCAACCCACTCTCTTGTCTGAATGTCCCCAATCTGTGTAGCAGAGCCAACTGTTAAAAGAGATTGATTCTGTGATAGTGTTATGGAGTTCCTTTGTTTCCTCTTTTGTGCTTTTGATCATTACTTTAAAACAGGGTTAACCCCAACTCGCTTGTTGATAGAGGAAATGCAAATTGCTAACTGCTCAGTTTAAATGCAAAAGAAATCAACATGATACTTGGCTTCTTCCATGGAAGAAGCCAAGTATCATGCTGCATTTAAACTGAGCAGTTAGCAATTTATGTTTCCTGGAATCTTCTATCAACAAGTGAGTTGAGGTTAACCCTGCTCATGAGAACTTGCTATCTTGGGAGTAGATCTTAGGCATCCCAGTATAGTTTTTGCCAATTTCGGTACGGAATCTATCAATAGCTTGAAGACAACTAGTACTTATGTGACTCCAAACCCAGCTGCCATACAACAATTGAGTGATGATGACTCCCTTATTATACAGTCTCAAGTGGTTGTATGTTAGACATTGGAATTTCTTTGAGATTACTTTAATTGCATGCCATGTTGAAGTCATTTTTTTAGTGTGTGTTTGAGATGAGTTTCCCATTTCAAGTCAGATTGTAACCAAATGCCTAGTGTCTTGATGGATTTTTGTGGTATCAGAAGTGGGTTCATCCAGCATATTTCATTGCATTGATAATTGATGAATTCAGGATTATGGAAATGAACCAGTTGTGTTTTTCTTTTGCCCATTCAGTTGCAGTTGTTGTTGATGAAACTGGATGAAGTATATAAGTTGATATCATCTGCAAAATCTGATACTTCTACAATTTTATTTAGAGATCAGTCTGTTGTGTAATATAGAAAGAGAATGGGTGAGAATGGCGATCCCTGTGGGAGACCCTTTAAAAGGTAAATGTTTTTGCTTTTCTCATTTCCAAAAATCAGACTTGTACTATGATGAGTGAGAAAGCTTTCAACCCAGTTAGAGAGATATTTTGGGATTTCAAATTTATATAATTTTTTTACTAGAGTATCATGAACCAAATTGTCATAAGCTCACTTTATGTCTAGTGAGATCAAGCTGGTCCATTTTTTCAAGAGTTTTGAGTTTCTGATGAATATGGTTATTTCATGTACACAGTTCTCAGTGTTTTTATTTACTCAAAATCCAAACTGGGATTTGGGGAAAATGTTCATTGCCTCTCCTAAGTAAGATAATCTATTGCCTAAAGCTTTTTCTAGTATTTTAGAAAGATTGCTTAGTAAAGCTATTGGATGGTATGATCTGGTAGAGTGGTAGTTATATTTATTTGGTTTCGGTATTACTGACGTGTGAGTAAATTTCCATATATCTGGATGGTGTTGAAATTTAATTATACTATTAAATAAGTTTAGCACTATTTCATGTATTACTCTCCATGTTTCATTTATGATTCCATTTGGGCCTGTGGCTGTTTCCATTTTAATTCATCCATAATTGCTAGTAGTTCTTGTTCAATAATGGGAGGGAGATCTGTGTTTGGAGTGAAAGGATCAGAAGCTTTGTAATAGGTAGTGGATTCTGTAAATGAAGCATTGCCAAAAAATGATTCTGTAAATATCGAAGAGAGTTTGGAAGTGTCTGAGATTACCTCACCATTGTGGTTATGTATCAATAACTCTTGATCCGTTTTGTGGGGTTTGATCATTGAGTTGTATATGTCACATATATCACCCATGGACTCCAGGTTAGCTTTGCTAGCCCAGAAATAATTTTTGGCTTGTTTTATTTACCTTTTAAACCTTTTCTTTAGTCTTTTATATATTTTCATAATTGGAATCTGTAGAATGGTATTTCCATTTTTTTTTAATGACCTAGTCATTTCCATTCTTAGTTGTTTTAGTCCCTCACTTCATCACGCCTTGTTGGAGTTGTATCGGCAAAGGGCGGTAACTCTATTTATATAACAATTAACATAAACCATAAACACAGAATAAAGAAACAGCGAGAGAAGAATTACTCTTCCCATTTTATTGTCGTAATTATTTATCAATAGCAGTATCACTAGAAATAGTAAGAAAATGTGGGCATTAACATAGTCAGATGTTCGTAAAGGTAAGAAGGCGTGCCTTTTCTTTGTGAATTCTGTGAATCAAACAAGTCTTAATTATTTTGGTGGATTGGCAGTATCGGTAGAGGGTCGGACGCCATGCTTTCCAGCATAGTTACGTCCCTTTACGATCTGAGTTCAAATCCCGCCGAGGTTGACTTTGCCTTTCATCCTTACCGGGTCGATAAAATAAAGTACCAGTAATGCACTGGGTAATTGCTGGCCTTGTGCCTAAAGTAGAAACAATTATTTTGTTTTGTATTATTATTTTTTTTCATCTTTATTAAAGTTGCAACTTTCTGGTTTTATTTGAAGCTGTCAAGAAAGTATATTGGCGATGAAAACTGAATATAATTAAAATGATACTTATTTAAGGGCGGTGCCCCAGCATGGCCTCAGCCAGATGGCTGGAACAGGTAAAAGAGTATAACAACAACAACAATCTCATAATGCGAATTTTCAGGGGGGTAACTTGGGAGAGGATTTTAAATGATCGACTATGTCGCTTTAAATCGGTACCCCAGCATGGCCACAATCTAGTAATTGAAACTAGCAAAACAATAAAATGAAAGTAGCTAGGAGACATTTTAAAACTTAGTATCCCACCCATTATCCGGAAAACGTATTTTCACTTCCGTCTTTACATAGATTGATTTAAGGTAGTTGGCATTTTTCTCTCAATTTAATGTTCGTTTAATTTCAGATAAGAGACACTTATAAAAAGATACATAAGTATTACTACATTGTTGTTATTTTCTACTTCAAACTTTTATAAAACACAGATTTCGATCGTATTTTAAGTTACTATATATCTTTTCTATACATTTCTATGTCTTAGAAAAGAATAAAAGTGTGTAAGAAGAAAGCAAGACAGACAGAAGTTTTTGTTGCCACGAGCTGTGTTTTTATTTCCTTATTTTATTAATACCAAAAACATGGAGAAAGAAACAGAGAACATCGCCAGAAAATTACAAGAATTAGTATTTCCCGTAAGTATCCGAATACATACAGTATTTTAAGTTGTATTATAGAAAAATGACTTCACTGATTTCAGCGGGAAATAATTTATTTTCTGTGTGAGTGTTTTTTTGTTTTGTTTTGTTTCATCGTGTGCTATCAATTAAACTTAATTCCTAATATGGTACAAAGGACTTTTCCCCGGGAAGTCTCGTTCAACTCCCCCCCCCCTTTTTTTCCGTGTGCTACCAACTAATATTACCTCCAAACATGCTGTAAAGCCCCTGAGTTAGAATTGGGATTAGGTTAGAATAGGGGTTTGAGTTAGGGTTAGGATTAGGGTATAAAGAAAACACCAGGAGGGTGTGGGAACAATGCCGTGTGTGTCCCTCCATTTTCCTTCTTTTGCAAGCATGTTAGGAGGTAGCACTCAGAAAAAGGAAGGGGAAAAAAATGGTAAAGAAAACTCCGGGACGGCGGGGTGAAACGTTTGAGGATTATCCCCTCGGCCCTTTTCACTGGGCAAAAACTCCTTTGCGCCATATTAGGAGGTAAGTTTAATTGATAGCACACGATTAAAAAATAATTATTTTCCACGAAAATCGGTGAAGATATATTTCTATAAATTTACCGTATTTTATTTTCGGTATCAGTCTATCAGTCTATTTTGTGGCTAATGTGCTGGGGTAAGAATATTTAGCAAAATCCTATAAATACTGTCTGAATTAAAGTTTGTTGTTTCAGCGCCTTAGCCTTGCCATCACTCGTGGTAATGCTGCGAACATGTTGGCTTGCCTAAAAAATTTCCATTATCCTTATTTGGACAAAAAAATATCTGTTAAAGATTAACTTTGATCTGAAGGAAGAGTGGCGAAGATCATGGAATGAGTTCAAATTTGCCAACCAAGACCTTGTCAAGGATCTAAAAACACACACACACATATATAGAGTAATATAGTAGTCATCACACACATATACATTATTAGAAATAATCACATACACACCAACATACATGTTAGATAGTACTTAACATTCTAACCAATCCTTCTATTCCAAAACTTGCACTGTCTAGCACTCCATTTCTTCCCACTTTGACATGAAATTGTAGAAGTCTAAAAAGAGCATCAACAACTCTCGGGTCTCGAATAATGCCACCCCCCGTACACACCCACTTATTAATTTTTCAAATTTTTCCACCCCACCCCCATGCTTATTAAATTCTGTTAATCTAATTCCAGCTAAATTATACATGACAAAAAACTACATTACTAGAAATCTCGTATGTCATGAAATAAATAGGATGAGTTGGGGTGGTCTCAATATGTAAACTAAACGACTAATTCTAGTTTTTAAAAAAAAATCAATGGAGACAACCTAGAAAAATTACTGATTTCCAGCTCCCCCTTTGTTTTTTCAACAACCCCATTTATTCCAGCTCCTCTGCTTATTCACCCCCCCCCCCCTATTATTTGGTCCCCAGAGTACATCAGCTCTATCAGATACAAAAAGGGTTTAACCTTGTTTCAATTAATAAACAAAATCATATCTGATAAATATATTTTATGAGATTGATAAAAATAATGATATATCTAATACACTTTCTATTTTTCACTCAGGATATTGAAAGTGCACTACAATTGTACCGGGAAAGAATTATAATTTTTCCAAATATAATGAGTTATACATTTGATTTCAATAAAGATTCTTGGTTGGCCCTTTACCAAAAAATTGAAAATTCATCAAATTCTGACATATTGGATTCAGCAGATGAGACTTATTTGATAAATCTCAAAGTATTTCTTATGTGGGAAACAAAGAAACAAACTGCAGCTGAAGAATTAGCCACTGAAGTTCAAAAGAAAAATCCAGACAATTTAGTGGCATTAACTAATCTAGCATTCATTCATTTGTACAATGAAAATATAAATAAACTAACTGAGGTTTTGGATCATCTTGAGAAACTTCAGAAAAGAAAGGATTTTGCAAAGTTAGAAGCTGAAGGTAAAAGTAATGTTTGTTACTGTTTAAGTAGGTCATCATCATTTAAGAGTTATAATATTGCTCTTAAAATTTTGAAAGAGATTTCTGATGTTTGTCCAAACAAATATAAAAACCTTTTTTCAATAGCTTTGTTACACTATCGCATGGATAAAAAATCACTTGATAAAGACGAAAAAATTAAAAATACTAAAGAGGCATTCCAGTGCTTAGAGAAAATACGACAGGCTTACCCCCACAATGTTAACAAAACTCTAATGGCACGAACATTAACACTGTTGGGTTTGTTTAAAATGACATGGCTATTTCATGAAAAATTCTCTCAACCCAAACCCTACTTTCAGCAAGCTCTTCATATTTCATCTAATGATCGTTTTGTTTTGGAAAAAACTGCTGAATTTTATAGAATTAATCATAACTTTGAAATATCACAAAAATTGTTTCAAAAAGCAATTGAAATTAATGAAACGTCATATTCCCATCATCATCTTGGCTTATTGTATATAAAAAAATCAAATTCAAATTCTTATTTCAAAAAAAAGCCAAATTTCTCAAATGAAGAAAATTTGATTGGACGCTTACTTAAATGTCCTGAAGACTTCCTGGTGTTTAAAAGAGATACATTTATTGACAAAGCTGAATATCATTATGAACAATCTCTTAAAATTGGTCCCGCAAATTCAGCTGTTGTTTATGATTTGTTATTATTATATATATCTCTGAAAGAATATAAAAATGCTATGAAGTACTCGGAAAAATATAAACCAGATAATGAAGTAGATTTTGTTAAATTTTACATTGTGTTGGGTAAATTATATTATTTACAAGCAGATGAAGAAAACAATGACGAGATAAAAGAAGAATTAAAAGTTGACGGAGCAGATATGTTTCTTAAGGCTGTTAATGCTGCTATAGAATTTCTTCCTTTCCAAGAGAGGCTGAAAGACATTTGGCAAATAAAGAAAATGATGACTAATATATATGAAAATGGCTGTCAGGAAGATAATAGTCATCTTTTGGAAATAATTCAGTCAGTAGAACAACTGCCTGATGGAGAACTTTATGATAAACTTCTCCAGAAATGTGAAAAGAGTGAATTTTCACGGAAGATAAGAAAGTTCTGTAAAAACAAGGAATATGTTAAAGCTAATATGTATCTGAAGTTAACAGATAAGCCTCATGAAATTCACATAAAGCTCAAGAAAGAAATTTATATGAATTTAGCTAAGCATTTCCTTTCCAAACAAATTAAATTTAGTAAAATGTACTTCAGAAAGTGTTATGATCTGTATCATTGC
>CAXHJY010000306.1:17500-50000 GCA_964016885.1 Eledone cirrhosa | reverse complement strand
ATATCGGCGCGATAAAACCATGTAGGAAGAAAAGAAGCCATCTGCTGCAATCGTAGTATAAAAGTGTCCGCTCTAGTTCTGTCTTTCATTCAACACAACTAACGCTCTCTTCTCCCCCTCTCTCTCGTGCTCACACATTAACAATATCTGCTGCCAACATTGAAACAGCACAACCATACGACCAACAATAGCATCTGTAAAAGCTGGCGGCCTTTTTTTTTTCTTAACCTAATTATTAGAGGATGAGAATGAGATCGAATCAGCCCCACCATCACCATCCATCATAATTTTGTTTTTGGTGGGTGGGGCGTAAGGAGAACGTTTTGTTTTTTTAACAACAACGGAACCAGTGACAATAGAAGCTCTCTCTTTCTCTATCTTACCCCCCCCCCCCGACGTCCTTTACTCCCAGTTCACATGCCCTTAATAGGTGGCACCCATCCCCCATTACCACACACACACGTCATCATCATCAACAACTAAACAAGCACATACAAATATATAGATATATGTATATGTATATATAAACAAACCAATTAACCAAACAACAGCAACAACAACAAAAATACCGTCAATTACATCTGCTGTGTCAAAATATAAAGGAGGAAGGCTGGATGGAATCTGTATCGATTCAGGAGAGGAGAAACGTGGAGAGGCAGAGGCGGGGGTTTCTCTCCCTCCGAAATGTAGGCTATTTTATCTGGGTCATGCTAGCCTCTAGAAGAACGAGTAGTAGGACTACTAGGGAAGGAAAGAGAGAGAAAGAGAAGGAAGAGAAAGAGACAGACAGTTGGTGAGACAGAGAGACACAGACAGACAAAGAGTAAGAGAATCACGGTGAGTGAGAGAGAGAGAGGGGTTAGTAGGGCAGACAATGAGCGGCAATGTCACAAGTTGAACACACGGTCACCTGAACAGAGTGGTTCTCCAATCAGCTGCAATGATAATTATTATTATTGTGGATTTGCAGAACCGTTAGAGCGTCAGACAAATGCTTTGCGGCATTTTTTCCGGCTCTTTACGTTCTGAGTTCAAAACCCGCGGCAGTCAACTTTGCCTTTCATCCTTTCGAGGTCAATAAAAAAAAGTATTAATTACGTACTGGGGTCGATATAGTCGACTTTCCCCCTTACCTACAAAATTGCTGACCTTGTGCTTAAATTTAGAAATAACGATTATTTATTGAACTGAATTGGAATGGATTGGATTGGTGGAAAGGTGGTGGACTAGTAGAATCGTTACAGCGTCAGACAAAAATACGTTGCGGTATTTTGTTCCGGCACTTTATGTTCTAAGTTCAAATCACGCTGAAGTCAACTTTGCCTTTCATCATTCGGAGATCGGAAAAGTAAAGTACCAGTCGATTTAATCTATTCCCCGTCACCCCAAAATGTTGTTTGTTAAATTGCTAACCATGAGCCTAAATTAGAAATTAGAGTTAATATCATTACTTCTGAGAGAGAAATGTAGTTTATTTCAGCTAATATCTCGTTGAATGAAATAAACCAACACTCACACACACACACACACACACACACACACACACATTATAAATATATATATATATGTATATATATATATAAATATAAATATATATATATATAAAATATATATATATATATATATATATATAAAATATATATATATATATATATATAAAATATATATATATATATATATATATATAAAATATATATATATATATATATATATATAAAATATATATATATATATATATATATATATATAAATATAAATATTAATAAAATAGAAGTTCTTTTGATCAATTAAATTTTATTATACATATTTCAGAGGTACAACAGTACGTCCTCATCAGACAAAATATAATGATACATGACATACCCTGAGATGTTAAATGGTTAAGATTTAATCAAGGTAGTATTTTATTAATATTTGTATTTTAATATTAATAACTCTGGAAAATTATTTATCTGTAGAGTGCTTCCAATCTACTGTAAAACTCATTCTTTGATGTACTCATTGAATCTTGTTTAACTCTTATATATATATATATATATATATATATATATATATATATATATATATATATATATATATACGCACAATCAGTTACACAAATTCAACTTTTGTGTTACACGTGTGTGATTGTGTAACGTGTTTACGTGTGTGTAAACAAACATTCATCCTTACGGGATCGATAAAATAAAGTACCAGTAATGCTCTGGGTTATTTGCTGGCCTTGTGCCTAACGTAGAAACAATTATTTGTGATTGACGTGGTATCAATTACCATATTCGTGTTCAAATCCCACGAATATACGACGAGGGAAAACCAGCATGAGGCTTATCTACTGGACCTACAAAACCTCATTTCAAAATATATGATACACTGTAAAAATGTTGTAGATGAAACAGAGGTGCGACTTAATATAATATACTCATATAGGAGTATATTATTATAATAGATGTTAACAAATCATCAATAAATTAACATGCGTATGTGTGTGTGTGAGTGTGTGTGTGTGTGTGTAATTCAGAAGAGCCAAACAGCTATTGCTGTTTGTGTGAAATAGTTTACTAAGTAGCAAGTTGTAACATCATCTACTTATATAACGATGTTGTTAATGTAACACACATATTGTTGCTAACATAAGGTAGATAGATAGGTAAGTAAGTAAGTAGGTAGGTAGGTAGGTAGGTAGATGGGTAGGTAGGTTAAAAACAACAACACAACTCCTGATGAGCATCATTAGTAACATTTCCAAGTTGCTTGTGAAAGTTGTCACATTTGAACCAATGTTTTGAGCCAAGTGAACAAAGCTATGCAATCATCAGATGGTGTGTGTGTGTGTGTGTGTGTGTTGATGTTTTTTAAAAGAATGTACCCAAGGAAAAAAAACTGCAACATACAGCAGTATTTTCATGGTGGTTAGGCTTAATTTAAAGCTAATAGCATCTATCATCATACCTGTCTACTTTCATACAACCATACAACATAGATACCATATATATTCGTGTATAAGTCGCAGCTTTTCCACCCAGAAAATGTTACGTGGAAAAAAAAAAAAAAAAAGAGCAAAAACATGCGACTTATTCATTGAACCTTATAAAACATCAAATTGAGGTATATACGATACATTGTAAATAAATGTTGCCTGTAAAATGGAGGTGCAACTTATCTACCGGTGCGACCTATACACGAGTAAATATGTATGTGTTGCCACCAACAGCCAAAAATGTCTTAAAGTTTATTGGCAGTGAAATCACAGAAAACTAGTTCTAATACTTGCCCTGCCAATATCCCATCTCTCTATCTCTCTCCAATTTATCTACAGCTGGCAATTTAAAAAAATAACGCAATGACAAGACGTTTTATCAAACCTAAAATATTGTTGTTCCACACAGACACTTATTCGCTAATTGCTTATGTTATAACATGTAATATCAGTTATGAGATATCGTTATTGAAAGGTAAGTGGGAGCAATGAACTCGCAAGAACAGGAAGCAGTTTTACATAACACACGCACACATATACACAGAGGTGCGCACACACAAGCATACACACACACATACACACGCACATAAATACACATATATATATATGCATATACATACATGTATATATATTCAAATGCATACATGCATACATACATGTACACATACATGCATACATTTATTATATATACGCACATACATACATACATGCATGCATACATACATACATACAGACAGACAGACATGCAGACAGACAGACATGCAGACAGACAGACAGACAGAAAGAAAGAAAGGTAGTTATACATTTGAACACCAAGTGAAATCCCAAACCTGTAGCTTTATTGCCGGAATGATACTTGAAGAGAATATTTTCACTAACTTCCAGAATAACAAAAAGACACAATGTGTGTGTGTGTGTGCGCGTGCGTGCGTGTGTGTGTGTGCGTGTGTGTGTGTGTGCAACAAACACTGAGCTCTGACAAACTCACTACATTCGATACACGTGATGTGCAGTCTCTGAAATGTGTGCATGTTTATATATATATATATATATATATATATATATGTATATATATCTGTGTGTGTGTGTGTACGAATATGTGTGTTTGTGTATATATGTAGGCGCGCACATTTAGATAGATATATAGAGATAGATAGAAAAAGAAGTGCGTGCAGGAACAAGTATAATGAATGAAAGAGAGAGAACGAAAAGAGAGAAGAATGAAGAAGAAAAAGAAGAGTGCATAGAAAAGCTATATAGAATGAAGAAAACATTTGAGTAGTTAATGGAATAAAATGAAAAATCAATGCCTACCACTTTTTTTTCATTGGCACCCTTCTGTTGGTGGTCTCCAAGATTTTGTACAGCTTACAGCAATAATACAATTGTTAGTTTGTAACATTAGATGCGGTGTGGATGGTATATATTGCTTGTCGGTGCATGTTACAAAGGTGTTAATACATGAAGTATTGCATTTTTAGGTCAGGTCGAGCCAGGTCACATATCTTTACAGCTCTCGCACACTCACTCTCACACAATCTCTGTCTCTCTCTCCCCCTTTCTCTTTCTTCCTTTTCTCTCTCACTCTTTTTGTATATATGTATAGAAATATATATATACCGTATATATATATATATATATATATATATATATATATTATATATTATACCCTGCCTTGAGTTAAATATAACGATGTGTGCTATATAAATTGGTATGTTGGTTGTGTATTAATATGCTGCATTGTTAGGTCACATCAGGTCAAATGTCCCAAGCTGTTGCATAATAATAATAATAATAATAATAATAATAATAGTATTAATAATAATAATATTAATGATAATAAATAATATGTGTATGGATATAGATATATATGTAAATATGTGTGTGTGTGTGTGGCAAGTTATGTATGTGCTTTTTTTAATGTCAGGTGAAAACTAGGACAGGTCACACCAGAATTATATCACAATGTACTTGGCTTACTTCAAATTACTGATTCGATATCAATTTGGAGGAAATCAAGCTGGCATTCTGTATGTGTGTGCGTGTATATGAAAGTGTATATATATATATATGTCTGTGTGCATGTGCGTGTGTGTGTGTGTGTGGCGTTGATGTCTTGTTGCATGCAGAAAACATGTAGTTTCTTGTGATTAAGCAAAGTGAGGTCAGGTCAGGTCAATAATCTGTGATGTTATTATGATTCACTCTGTATGTAGTTAAGTAGAATGCAATGTGTCCAGGACATTGAAAATAAAGCTATTAGGTCAACAAATGGCTGTAGCTGAGAGCCAATCTTCTAGTTGTGTTATGGTGGTAGTAAATGTCAGTGAGGTCTTCTTCTCTGAGCTGGTGGTCCGTCATTCTCTCCTCTGGCAATCATACATTCTAGTTGGCAAGCTACACCTGCACACCAAGGCAATAATACTACACCCAGCAGAAGAGCCAGTAAGAAGAAGATATAAACAAAGGCCTGAGCTAAAATCTTCGCTCATTTCGCTTGAATCTAGTAGGCGTGTGTGTATGACTACCTCTCTCTCTCTTTCTCTCTCTTTATCACTGTCTCTCTCTCATTCTATCTGCTGCTGCTGTTTTTCTCTGTTGCTACATACACACACTGACAGCTTCACATATAAACACTTACAGCTTACAGTGACAGCACAAACACAGTAAAGTAACATACTAAAGGCAATAAATACTAGTGCTGGCTCTGATGGAAGCAGTAGAATACTACAGCCAGTAGTAGTGATAGTAGAGCTAGTGTGTTTGTTGTAGCACACACTATTACACTATAAGCAATGAGAGCTGAAGAAATAAAATAATTTTAAAAAATTTAATAGAAAAAAAAAACTTGTCAGTAGTTACAGTATTAGTAATGGTAGAAGCAGATGTATAAATTCTGTCAGTTGTAAAAACCGTATCTGCAGTTATTGTGACACATCATAAACTTTGCTGCTGCTGCTAGTAGTAGTAGTAGTAGTAGTGGTGGTGGTGGTGGTGGTGCCGCCAATCCTAGAAATGTCGCTGCTACTACTACCACCACTACTACTACTACACTTAGTGTGCAGTGTATACATATACAGAAGTGTCAGAATCTCTCTCTCTCTCTCAGATATTAGCTATGTCCACAAAGCAAGTAACATATAAAAGTGCTAACACCAACATAACAAGCTGTATACATGCAGTTGTTTGCTACTGATGCTGCAGCTGTTGTTGTTGTTGTTGCTGCTGCTGCTGACACAGATGGCAGTGGTACCATCACAACAGTAGCTGGCACACACATACTCTCCTCACTCTCAGAGTTACACAAGCCACACCTGCTTCACACCTGTATGTTAGTTATCAGAAATGGCATTTCTAATCAACTGATGTCAATGGAAATAATGAAGAGTTTTTTTTTTTGTTTTTTTGTTTTTTGTGAACATAAGACTTAGTTTTACATTGACTTTTGAAGAGATTCCCAACCTCCAACCTCTTCCTATGAAATAACAAAGTAAATAGGAACCACCAAGTTACACAAGTGCGATCAGTGGTTGAAAAAGGGGCCACAATATTGAGCAGGATGATGAGTTCAATTGAAATAAAGTTAAACATTTATGAGTTCATAATAACATGTCTATAATTTGTGTTGATGAATGACATCATCATCATTATTTTACGTCCGCTTTTCCATGCTTGCATGAGGTTGGACTGGTCTTTTTCAGCACAGCATCCCGCCACTAAATGCGTTCCTTCGTTATCTCCTCTGTGAGCTTTAGTGATTTGGAATCACCTTTCACCACCTAGGTTTCCCTTAGTCTTCCTCCAAAGGTTTCATCCTACTGGAATTTCTTAGCACTTCTGCACCTAGTGATCATTTTCCATAAGCATCACATCTCCATACCAGTGCAATATTCTCTCTTGCACACTACATCTGATGTTAAATAATTCAGATAATGGGAAAACACAGTTAATATCAACAGTTCCCTAACCAACTGTTGTCCTTACTAAACAGGTGACACAACACGTTGTTGTCCCTACTAAACATAGAGGACACAAAACATTGTTATCTCTACCAAACATAGGTGACACAACACATTGCTGATCCTACTAAACATATGAAACAACACATTGTTGTCCCTACTAGACATAGGTGACACGACCAAATGTTGTCCCTACTAAAAATAAGTGATGTTTCCTTGATTAAGTGTTGTCCCTACTAAACCTAGGTTTCCCTGATTTAGTGTTGTCCTTACTAAACCTAGGTTTCCCTAATTAAGTTTTATCCCTATTAAGCAGGGGTAACACAAAGTCGAGATGAAACTAAATTTCATTTGTTCTCTATTTCAGTTTCTCTAGAAATATTGCTGAACCTTTCAATAGCTATGAAGAGAAACATCAAGGGCACATCACATACACATATATACACACACACATATATATATATATATCATCATCACCATTTTACATCCATTCTTCCACGCTAGCATGGGTTGGACGGGTTGTCCTGTTGTGGGCAGTGCCAGGTCGTGTGACCTTTTCTTGCTCATACGGGAACTGATTTTGGCTTGATTTCTACATCTGAATACCCTTTCTAACACCAACCTCATTTACAGTAAGTGCTGGGTGCTTTTTTTCCATGGAGCCTACACAACCACTTTACAGTGTAGCGTGGGTGCTTTTTTTGTCATGGCACCTCCACGACCACTTTGCAGTGGGAAGGGATGACAGCATATTGTCTATATGCTTCAGTTTATACCCGTGGGAAGTCGGGTCTTCTGTATTACTGCATGACGCCAGAGGTCACGGTCCTTTGAGAGGTGCAATTGGGTAAGGTCGGCTTTATCACCTCATCCCAGGTCTTCTTGGGTCTCCCCAATCCAAGGCTTCCATCGACTTCTAGTGCTCTGCACTTTTTTATACATACACACACACACATATATATATACACACTCTGATGAACAGAAGTATTTATTACCGCTGAATGGCTTTTCTAACCAGTAACCATTCCATTTTAAAATATAACTAGATTATGCAATGAGGTGGGGGTGGGGGTAAATGAAAATGGAATGATTTCCACTGTCAAAGCTGTAACAAGCAACTAAAATTCCCTGACAACATTGCACTAAATATATTCTACACAAGTGATTCCCAACCTGGTATCTGCAGACCCAGTGAGGTCTGCAGATATAGCACTCAGGGTCTTTGAGTTAAGTTTAAAATTTCAAGTCTCTTGTCCCTTAGTCCTTTAATTCCTGAGGGAGTTGTAAGGACGCCATATTGAAATACAGCATTTTTAGGGCATTTTTTAAACCTGGTGGATCACATCTCCTCTCCAGGTCTGATACAGCAGATTTCTTCCAGAGAAGAATAGAGAGCGAGTGAGAGAATGGAAGTGAGAAAGAGATATAGAGGAAGAATCAACCCCAGTATTCGACTGGTACTTTTTTTATCAACCTTGAATGGATGAAAGGTAAAGTTGACCTCAGCAGAATTTGAACTCAGAAAGCAGAGAGCCAAAACAGATACCACAAAACATTCTATCCAACGTTCTAACAACTCTGCCTATTTGCCACCTACAAAATTTCAAATACTTTTGCTAAAAAACATAATATGCACATGCTATTTGGGTGTCTATTTTTCTTTAAGTATAAACAGTTTCCCCTTTTAGTTGTTATTCTCGCTGTCTAACAATCTGGGAGAGGAGTAAATATATATAGCAGGGGCCTGTGAAAAAGTTGTTTTCATTTTTTTAAATAAAGGGGGTCATTAGTAATGAAAAGTTTATGAACCACTGTATTAGGAAAACATTATTTGAAACAACTACAAAATTATAACTGTATTTAATAATAATTATTGCTATTATCAACATTCAACATCTATTTTCCCTAGTTTTAAAATGTTGGAAATGGTTGAAACAATTAATTAAGGAAGAATTTTGAGAGATTTACTAAAATTATTAATTATTTCATTACTTAAGATAGTAACTTAATGTAAGGTTCTTATATAAAATTATGTTGGAAGATTTTTATTTAAACTGTAAACCTTTAAAATGGGTGACTTTATTTCATATAACCAGAGCCAGTTTTGGCCAGGTTGGTAACAAAAGGGTTAAAGTGTTTGTATTTATCTAAAAAATGTAAAGGGCTGAAAATAAATGTTGCAAAGCATTTTATCCGATGCTAACGATTGGTAGAATTGATTGATGATTTTAACAATCCACTACCCTTACACCAGCTTAATAATGAGAATATTAGTTATATTACTAAATCCCTCCAAATTCTTGATTATTTTCAAAATTTGAAACACAGGCAGTGTTTTTCATAAGGAATATGGTAACGAAAGGCTTGAATAATTGTTATAGGAGATTACTGTACATTACTGGTGTATATTTTATATCATTCCTTCATAATAACTTTAAAGAGATGCACAGGATGAAAAGTACTAAATACTGTAGGTCATTTCATCTAGTTATGTTTACTGTCAAATCTGTCCAAGTAATAATTTCTTTATTTACCAAAAGCCATACAAAACAGTAATACATTATAAAGTATGGTATGTAGTGATTGGTGAAGGTACATGGCTTAGTGGTTAGTGTTCAGCTCACATTCATAAGCTCGTGAATTCGATTTCCAGACTGGGTGGTGATTTGTCCTTGAGCAAGATGGTTTATTTCACATTGCTCCAGTTCACTCAGCTGGCACAAATGAGTGGTGCCTGTAATTCTCAAGGCCAGCTTTGTCACACATTATGTCACATGAAATCTAGCTGAGAACTACATTAAAGGTGCATGTGTGTGTCTGTGGAATGCGCAGCCACTTAACACATTAATTTCACAAGTAGGTAGCTCTGTTGATTAAATCAACAGGAGCACTGGTCATCAGAAATGATGAAGGTCCAACAGCAGTGTAGTGATTGTAGTGTGTGAGTGTGTGTGGATTTCTTTTGAATAGTTACATACACATTTATGTGAATGGGGAGAAATAGCCGACAATAATAACCAAATATCTAGCCTATTTAATTAATTGACTTTGTTAAGATTTAAACTAAGAACAGTGAAATAACAAACTAGATATTCTGAAAGATCTAATCCAACTTAATATTGTCAACACCCTCACTGCTGGGTGGTGGGTTGGCAAAAGTGGTAGAGGGGAGGATAAAATACCATTGTGCTATATGTTCTGGCTCTTTATATTCTGTGTTCATATCCTGCCAGGGTCAACTTTCCCTTTCATCTGTCCAGATTTGATAAAATAAAGTACCAATCAAGTACTTTACTATTCTACTACTACAGAACAGGAGGTGTATATCACATGTATGAGTAAAGAACAAAGATGTAATGTTCAAACCTGCAACCCTTAAATAACAGAAAAAAACTCGCTTTTACCATAACAGTGTTCATCCTTTATTAATTACTTAGCCAGGCAACAAACAAGTTGTGGATCTGTATGAGTGGAAGTGTTGTGATATACATGTATTTACCAATCTAAGTGATCACAGTTACATTACTACTACAGTATTCAACACAATGATAATGGTGATGATGATGATATAAATTCCATTATTGAAGTATAAAAAGTATATTGCATTAAGTGAGGCAGGGGATTGCAGAGAAAGTTAGAACAGTAATGTTGAATACATTTGATGAAACGCTATGTAAAGACTGCAATGTTAGAGCTGAGCAAGTGAACGATGGAAGTGTAAATAACCACACAACTTAAACTACAAGCTACTAAAAGATCAATAAAAATTATCCATGGTCAACAAGATTACACAGAACAGTTTTTTTTTTTCACTCAGCTTGATAAACAAAACAAAGTATTATAGCTTCATGATTTTATGAACAATGAGTGGAGTTACACTGAAGCAGGTGGAGAAGTTCAAGTATCATGTGTGATAGAAGGCAGGAGGCTGAATTAAATGCAAGAATTGCTGGAGTAATACATCAGCTTCATCACTCAGTCATCAGAAGACTGGTGGTAGATTTTAAAACCAAACTCACTATCTTCAATTTGGTGTTATAAATCTTGCATAATGACTGAAAGAATATGATCGCGAATACAAGGGCTAAAAGGGATTCTGAAGGGTCTTTGGAGTAACGTTTTTTGATAAGGTGCTTAGCTCAGAGATGGGGGGGGGGGGGTTAGAACCCAGGATTTTGATTGGAAAGTGAACTAATTGTAACAACATAGGAAATTCAGTGTGTGTGTGTGTGTGTGTGTGTGCGTTCGTTGCTTGTGTAAATTTTAAAGAGTCATAGATAGAGATATACACAAATATACAAACATACATGGTATATTATTATAATTGATTCAATTTTAGAGACAAACTTCAAAGTATGCTCTACCTTGATTTTTTTTTATTGTTTTGTCAGGAAGGAGAAAACTGTGCCAATGGCCATCTTCTGAGTCTCCATGACTGATGGGTGAGTAGGAAGAAGCTACCCTCAAAGAGACTTGGTTTGAAAGCTTGCAACAGAGTGGACACCACTAAAGTCACCCAAGGGCAAGGTAGTGGTGTTAAACTGGGTAAACAAACTATAATCCTTTTGATACCAAAAATCCTGAAACTAAACCCTAGTTTTATGATACAAAACTGCATGTTAAAATTTGTCCATACTTAATATTAAAAACTTCTATCATAATTTTACTTAAGAAATTTTTGTTTAGTAAAGTTCCAAACATCAACTTAATAATTTTTTCTGATTTAGGTTTAGGCACAAGGCCAACAATTTGGGGAGAGGGGAATGTCAATTAAATCAACCCGTGTATTACTGGTACTTTCTTTTATCGACCCCATAAGGATGAAAGGCAAAGCTAAACTCGGTGGGATTTGAACTCAGAATGTAAAAGGCTGTAAATCTATACCACAAAGCATGTTGTACAAAACTCTACCAATACTGCTAATCCACCTCCCTTAAACATCAGCTTAATAATGAAAAGGTTATTTTATTAAATTCAGCCAAATTATTTATTATTTTCAAAATTACTTGAAGCTCATAGGCAGTGTGTTTCATAAGAAGTACGGTATTGAAAGGGTTAAGTCTACCATCCAAAGAGGCCACAGTGGAATTTAAACCCAGAATGCAAGAGCTGAAACAAATACAGGATGGTATCTTGTTCCATGCTCTAGCAATTCTACCAATCCATTTCTCAGGACTAATACTCACATGTAATGCTCTACAAATTTTACAGAAATAATTGTTATCTCTTAACAACCTGAAAAGCATCAAACTGCGTTAATAAGACATCCTTGAAAAGTACAAAACAACATTGTAACAACATCACATTAAAAATTAAAGTGTTGGAAAAAAAATATATCACTTTCAAATTTCAAAAATGGCAGCTAAAGAGTGACAAAACATAGAGCTCCTTAATTATTCTTTTGATGAAAGGATTTTATCCCAAAATATAATGACCAATAAACAACTGCAAGGTAACATACCAACATCTTTTGACATCATATTTTTAACACTTAATGTCCAATTCACATTGTGGTAACCTTCTAATAAAACACTATTTTCTAAACTTTACACCATGCTTCAAGCAAACTACAACACTCTCTTAAAGTCTATAATCAATCTAGTTTGCTGTCAATTTTCACAATGATCTGTTCACTAGTAAAGATACTATAAACATTTGAATTAACAAACCTGATTTTAGATGTTTTCTGCTAAGTCATTACAAGATGTTAATATTTAAGTAGATGCAACATACCACTGAATTTCAGCTTTCTCTAGCAATTATTTGGTTGTCCATAATTGGGAAAGTTCAGCCATATTCGTGCAAATCGCTAGTTTGTAACAAAATTGTTTTTTATCAGATATTAGCTTAGCATAAACAATTTTTTTTTTTTTACTACAAACCCTAGATTACTGCAAATTTTCAAGAAAATCTGATAATCTGTCTACTATAAACACTTGAATTTACAATCTTACTTTTAGATATTTTCTGCTAAAGCATTATTAAGAGTTAATTGAAGAAACAAATGTTTCTGAGAAAATTCTCCATCGCTCTAAGAAAACACATTACAACTACATTCTAGAATATGTTCCTTCTGTTAAATATTTTTATATTAGAGTAGCTTTATTGTTTCAATTAAATGTTAGCCACAATTCTTCTCTTTTGTATAAACAACAAATGCAATACATTGTAAGCCAATGAGGGGCTAAACAAACTACAGCCTGCAGGTCAAATCTGACCAACAACTTCATTTTATCCAACCCACAAACTTCATTGAATATATGACATTGCATTAAATAAAACTTCTTTGTTTTCTATCGTTAGTGAACAATAAAATTCAGTATCGAAATAAGCTCTCAATCTTACAAGTTGCCTCAAGAGAATCAATATTTTAAAATCAATACTACAAAAAAAAAGTGAGATCCTTTACTTGGTAAAAAACGAAAGTAAGTGCAGGTGTGGTATTTTAACTCTTAAAATCATGTACCACATGAAACTGCATTACCAAGATATTTTTGAAAAGTACAAAGCAGTACTATAATTGCATCTCATTATAAATTAAAGACTTTAGTTTAATGCAAATGTTCACACCAATCAGTCCACTGTTGGAAATACTAAAATCATTTGAATCAACAAACATGTTTTTAGATATTTTCTACTAAATCATTACAGGATGTTAAAAGTTAAACAGTAAATGTTTTCCCTTTCTTAAATAAATTAAACAAAAAAAAAATTATTTTATTAAAAATAAACAAATATTTAAATTCTGTAAATACTTGAGTGTAAATTTGAAACAAAAATCCAAATGATCAGATGGCTTGAATAGAAATTGAGCCCCAAATCACAAACTATGATTCATGGTCAAATCTTATTTATCTCTTAACACCTGTACTGCATTAAGAAGACATTCTTGAAAAATATAAAACAGCACTATGACTGCATCACATTATTTGGTGGATTGGCAGTATCGGTAGAGGGTTGGATGTCATGCTTTGCAGCAAAGAGTTACAGCTCTTTATGGTCTGAGTTTACATCCCGCTAAGGTTAACTTTGCTTTTCATCCTTACGGGGTCAATAAAATAAAGTACCAGTAATACACTGGTATAATTGCTGGCCTTGTGCCAAAAATAGAAACAATTATTTTAGTTTACTGCAAATTTTCAAAATATCCAACCACTTGTAAAGATACTACAAACATCTGAATTAACAAACACATTTTTAGATATTTTCTGAATCATTACAGGAGGTTTAAAAAAAGAGTTCTTTCAAGTAGGTGAAAACCATAGAAGTCTTTTTCATCAGACTCTTCAAATAATTGCCAAGCCTGTTCAATTGAAATAAGGTCATCATAAAGTCCATCCTTTTCTTTGTCCTTTGGCATTTTGTTTATCAGACTCATTCCACAAGACTCATCCTCTGTTCTATCTGTGGCACTGTTTTAATCTTACACTTAAAATAGTATTTTACCATATCACTGTCAATTTTGTTCCAAACAGCCACTAACCATTCCTCAGACTGGGCTTTTTCAAGTTGCTTGCATAAATTACTTTTCCTTCGTGGACAGTGTGGAAAATTGTGTTCTTGAGCAAAACACTTCATTTCATGTTGCTCCAATACACTCAACTGAAAATACCAGCAGTAGCTAAGTTAACTCTGTGATACACTAGTGTCCTGTCCAGGGTAGGGGAATATTGTACATTTTGTCGTTTATGCGAAAGAAACTGAAATAAGCACCAGCCTGATGAGTATTCAGGCTTTGGACAGGCTTGTGCACAACTTACTGCAGCTTGGCCACTAGCAAGCCACAGCCTCCACTGCTCATGGAGGTAGTCCTTGAATAGCTTAATGAGAGAGACAACTAGGGGCTGGAACATTGAAGTTAGCCCTTCAGGAATCACAGCACATACAAACACACAGTGAAACTATTCCGTTCACTTCTGACATAAAAATTCATGCTTTCAAAAGGTCGGAATATGTATCTCATTTTTAATACTGCTACAACATAACTGACAGAAACATAAAATAAAACCAGTAGCTGAATACAGCAATTGTTGGTAGAATTTTAATGTTGCTCATGAAAATATTTGTCTTTTCTTTATAACTGACTCTATATCTTCTTCATCGACTTATTCCTGAGAGGGTTGTTAGGGTAGATTCCTCAAATATATCTTCCAGAGGGTCCTATCAGAAACAATTATCTCTAAATGATCCAAATGGATCCCCAAGCGAGAACAACCAATTTTATGGATGTTATCCAACCATCTTACTCTGGGTCTCCTGCCAGTTGGCTTTGCCTGTAAAATCTATCCAATGATTCTTCTTCTTCGCCTACTTATTCCTGTGAGGGACATGGGCTCAGAGTCCTCAAACACTCCTTCTAGCGGGTTTTGTCAGAAGCAACTGTCTCCAACTGATCTGGCTGGATCCCCAAACTCATAAATGATATTCAACCATCTTGCTCATGGTCTACCTCTGGGTCTCCTGCTGGTTGAATTTGCCAGTATAATCTATCCAATGATTCTTCTTCTTCTTCACTCACTTATTCCTGAGAGGGTCGTGGGGGCAGAATCCTCAAACACTCTTTCCAGCAAGTCCCGTCAGAAGCAACTGTCTCTAAATGATCTGGCTGGATCCCCAAGTGAGACCAGCCAAGCTCATGGATGTTATCTAACCATCTTGCTCATGGTCTACCTCTGGGTTTCTTGCCAGTTGGCTTTGCCAGTAAAATCTACCCAATGATTCTTTCCTTAGATATTCTAACCATATGACTGTAGTACCAGAGCTGTGATTTCTTGATTCAGAGAAGCAGCGACTCTACCTGGAGTGATTCCCTGATCACCAAGCTATGTACCCTCTCAAGTAATGTTACTCCAAACACCTATCAGATGAACCCCATTTCTGCTGTTTGTATTTCTTGATCATAATCTTTTGGTCATTACCCAAGATTCGTGGCCATAGATAAGAGAAGGCATGAAGACCAAATTGAAGATTCATTAATTTTGGAGTACTTTGCCAGTAAAAGTGCTTCAAGCATTTATGCTAATTAAAAACAAGCTGTTTCCATGGTCATTTATGATCAAGGTTTCAGTTTTTATTTGCTTTTACCTGCAACCGAAAAACATTTCCAATTCAACCTGCCCCCGCCCCCCCCAAAAAAAAAATTTGTGCTGATACCTGCTCTATGTGGTCACTTCATCAGCTAAAGATAGCAGCCAAATGTTCTTTAAATTTCAAAATACCATCTTAAAATGGAAGGACACATTGAATGTCTCATTCCTCCCGCCCCATAGCCCAAAAATAACACCAAAAGAGAAGCTGGTGACCTCTAGAAGACTGGTGATCATAAGTCAGCTGGATCAGATATGACATGTTGCTAAATAATAGTATCAATAAAAATAGAGTGTAAGGCTTCATTTTCTGATATATAATATTCTTCTTACATAGATATATAACACAGATTATTTTACTGTCATAACATGAGAAAGATATTCAAATATCCTTAAACACTCAGGTCATTTATAAAAGAGACATGTCTGCTTGAGTGATATTAAAATGCAACTAGCAATTGCAGATTCTCTGTTTCCATAACCATAACTCTAAATGGTGTTCCCTATTTCCATAACATTCCATTCACCACAACTCTATATTTCATCTGTTTTCATGACATCCCATTTTCCGTTTCTAAGATAGAACTAATTTTCTAACAGGGCCTGGCTATGTAGTGAAGTAAACTGCTTCACAACATGGTATTGAGTTCTATTCCACTGCATGTCACTATGAACAAGTGTCTTCTACTATAGCCTTAGTCAACCAATGACTTGTGAATGATGACAGAAACTGTAAAGCCCTTCTTATATATGAGTAAATGTGTGTGTGTACATTCTATATTATGTGTGTGTGCATTTTAGAAAAATGTTCGCTTTGCTTTGGGGGGGGGGGGGGAGAAAGCCGCCATAAGGCAGATAACTATAAATATCACATTCTGCTCCTCTTTTTTTTCCCCAATCTTGTCTCTTTCTTTTTATGGCTCTCTATACTTGATCTTTCATCCACCATGTCACTCTTCATCTAGCTGAGACCTTGCTTCAGACACAGATCTGGTTTGTGGTTTTCAGCATATATACAATATATATGCTATGTGTAGCCCAGCTTTTAGAATAGGTACACCATATTCCTGTATTGTAAGCGGCAGCTAAAACGGTTGATGCCAGGAAGGGCATCGGGCTGTAAAACAGTCACAAAACATCCCATCCAATCCTTGCAAGCATGTAAAACTGGATGTAAAAATGATGATGATGATGATAAGGCAGTGAAATTAGCAGAATCATTTGAGCATCAGATGAAATGTTTCAATATTTGTTCTGGCTCAATGAACTCTTGAGTTCAAATCCAGATGTCAACTTTGCTTTTCATCTTTTCAGGGTCAATAAAATAAAGTACCAAAGTATGATGATGATGAATATTACCAACTACATTTCTTGGTTTCTCTCTACAACCAATTGCCACCCACCCCCCCTTTTTTTTTCCTTATCCAATTCAAATTGATTGACCCCTGAAGAATAGCTATATTTGCTGATAAAAGAATCAGACCAGTATTGAACCATTGAGTGGATAAATCAGAAATATATTTAAATTACTTCTAATGCTCTGCATATGTAGTAGAATGATATAAAAGAAATTGACCATGCTCCAAAACTGACTGCAGTTAAAATCAATTTGTTACTTTTTTCTTCAACAAAACAAACAATGAGGAGAAATATTCCCAAATGTAATCTCTCTTATTATTTACATATTGCAATAAAGAATTAACATAAAAACAAAACAACCAAACATTTATAAAAAGACATTAAAACTATGATTCCGCCTAGAGGAAGAAGTCAGACTGTAATAAATAAAATTGTATTTTAATATTAATAAATAATATTCTAAACCTTTTAACTAAATTCACTTATTCAGCTTATGTTCTAGAATGTACAATGGCTTAAACATATTTTACATTTGCTGTATGTGTGTACATTCAACATCTTCATTTTTATGCCCACTTTTCCATGCTTTCATGGGTTAACTCTTAACATTCAACATTGGAAAGACATTCTTGAAAAGCACAAAATGGGCACTATGACTGCACCCTAATACTGAAAAATTTTACAATGGTCTGTAGTAAAGATACTGCAAAACATTTCAAATAAAAAATCTGTTAAATTTAGATATTTTCTGCAATATAATTACAGGATATAAAGAGCTAAACAAGTCTTCTACAATATTTCATCCTTCCATTTTTCTTTGTCCCTTTTCTTTCTCATCACCTTTGTATGGTTCAGCACTCTAAGATCTGCTTTCCCCACTTCTGTCCAAGTCTTCTTTTTAGTCTTCCTCAACTTCCACATGGAACTTCATCACCCAATGATTATCATCGATACATACTAAGTGTCCATACCAGTGCAATCATCTTTCTTGTACACTACATCTGATTACTCTTATGTCCAGTTTTCCTCTCAGCACACCTCTATTTTGTTGTTCATGCACATTAACACAACATTTTACATTCTTCTTCTCCCACTTATTCCTGAGAGGGTTGTTGGGGCAAAGTCCTCAAATACACCTTCCAACAGGTCCTGTCAGAAGCAACTATCTCCAGTTGATCTGGCTGGACCCCTAAGCAAGATCAGCCAAGTTCATGGATATTGTCCAACCATCTTTCTTGCTCAGGCTCTACCCGTGGGTCTCCTGCCAATTGGTTTTGCCCATAAAATCTGTTCAGCAATTCTTTCCTGAGACATTCTAATCACATGCCCATAATATCAGAGCTGTGATCTTTCAATTCAGAGAAGTAGTGACTCAATTCATTTCTTTCTAGCCTTCACATACTCTCTATGTTTAATGCCCATGTCTCAGTACTAGACTAACATTGCATTACATACAGACATCATACAATCTTTCACATGGAAACATTCCCTACATTGCCAACAGAGGTAATAATTCCATGAACTATTTCTAGAATATACATATCATCATCATTTTTATATCTACTTTTTCATGCTTTAAATAATAATATATATATATATATATATATATATATATATACTAGCTGCAGTACCCGGTAATACCCAGGAAAGGTGGGGTTATTTGCAGTTCCCAGAGTGCGCCTGAAAATGCTAGCGACCCTGGGTGTCCATACTGGATTTTCAATAGCCACCTTTGCTAGGTGTGTTTATGGCAATCTATTTTTTGTGTGGAACTATCAATAGCTGTTTAACCCTTTAGCATTTGCATTAATTTTCAAATGTCATGCTTATCTGTTCGCATTATTTTAAGTTAATCATACTCAAGAGGGTTATCAATTTTATTTGTTTGTAATTTTCTTAATTTTCTATGTGCAGGCTTGAAATTTTGTCAGTAGATGTTTAAATATCAATAATTTACAATTATATAATTTTACCTGATTTTTTGGTTAAATTTGACTTTTATGGGCAGGTGAAATTAATTAATAGGGGCATTTGAAGTATCAGCCAGGTGCAAATACTGGTTTAATTTTAAATACGTTGTTTTCGGCATAATACTTTATATATAAGGATCACTAAACCTTATATCAGTGCTCCAGTAATTCCAGCCATGGAAATTTTTTTATACTGAACATAATATTTCTGGTAAAAAATGCTTGCATTTCCGCACCATCTGTCGATCGCCAAACAGGTCGGGTTTTCCTCGATTTGAAATCTGTTGTTGAGCATATCGATTAGTCTCTTCTGCCACAACTTTGAAGAAAGTTTGTGGTAAAAAGAAAAAGAAATAATCCAGTGCTTTAGCATTGGGAGCTAATGTGTGTTGTGGACCAGTATTTTGAATAAAATCGGGAACATATATTGGTGTGGTATTTTTCAACAACGTTGCTGTAATATTTTCAATGGCGTCCTGGAGATCTCCATTTTCACTTTCAAAACAACAATCATCGTCGGATGAAATTTCAGAAATGTAAACATCTGATTCATTTGAAGATAAATCACTCATATTATCTTTTGTTTCTTGTTCATTCTGAATGTCATCGTGTGTAAAACCTTCAAAGTCAGTATCGCTACTTTTGCAAGCCATGTTGATAAACAAAAAATCTGTTCTACTTTCAATGTTAAAAAAACACGTTGTTTTAAGTTGTTTCACTATATTAAGTGTTAATTTTCGTGGTCAGGGCCTAATCTCGCAGTAATTATCGAATTGACGAGATTTTGATGATGGTTTGTTTATTTTTAGAACGATATTTTAGTGCGGGTGTTATCGGCCGGTTTCGGGCGGTTTGAACAAATGAAGGGGAAATAATTTTGGATGGTTTCGGGCGGTTTTAACACTAAAGGGTTAAGTCATAAGTCCTTCTTCCATACAGCTTTCTTCATTCAGAGTAAATAAGCCGGAGAAGTTTGAGCTCGAAGAGTATCAAACTTATTCAACAAACATGTATAAGATTAGCAAACTATTGCCTTAGCATTCAAGAACAAACACAGAACATTTGAGGAAGTCATCGCAATTATTGAAAAAATTATAACTGAGTGAACATATTCAGGTACTGTTCAAGGTACCCTGTATATCACCATTTGTAAAGCACTTCAAATGACTGAAGCAATTCAATAAAACCATCCCATTTTCCTGCTATAGTAGACATAACCCGAGTAAAAACACCATAAGTCGGATAACAATCAGAAGTGTTGGCCCTAATGAGGGCCTTGTAACGTTCACTGTTGCAAAATGTAAATAATGGGGGAGAAGTTACATCTTCTTAATTTGTGTTAATCTTCCCACAATCCGACACCTTGAAATATTGACAAAATAAACCCTACTCTCAAAGACGGCATGTTACAATTAACATGCCGGGAGTACAACTATTCGTCAACATACGATTTGGATTTTATTCTTCGGACTAATCTCATGGTAAGCCAACTTCCAGGTCATTGATCATCACACTTTTTTGTAACTTATCACCGATTCCTGCAGTTGACCTTAATGTGACCTACGCGTGTGTACGTGTTCAGAATCCATATCAGTAGATGTAATATATATATATATATATATATATATATATACAGACATCTTTTCAGTCATCCACCAAAATTAGATTGTCGTCTGCTTTGATTGAAATTTCTTTATGTATATTTCTAATAAGTTGTTGTCTCGTTTTGGAAGACTGAGTTGTGGAAGAAGAAAGGGGAGTAGTGGGAGGGAGGGTTTAACATACAGTAGTATTATCTCTCTTCCCCCTCTCTCACTGAAACGTCTTCTCTTTCCTCCTCCATTGTAACGATGTCCCCAGGAATTCCATTATTGATTTTTATTGAAATCCAATTAGCCAGTCCTGTTTCTGAATATTAGCTTAACATGCATGTAAAGTTTCATCAGGATCGGATCACTGGTGTAGGTGCCAACTGGTTATATACAGACAGACAGAAATTGCCATTTATATAGTAGATATATAACATTTAAAGTAATAGATTAAAGTTGTAATTGTACTGTGGCAACACAAGTCAAATTGTCTCAGGCAGTCCCTATACACTCAGTGACGCAAGAAATAAATTCTTTATGATATATATATGTAAATAAAATAGTTGACTTAGAAAGCATTGGGAAAATTTGAATTGTGTGCATCCAAATGCTGATGACCATAATAATAATTGATTACTATAAATAATAGTTGACAAAATTGAGTAAAGTACCCACATTAAGGTCATTTGTGTCAGGATGGAAAAATTTAAAATACACACACAAACACACATATATATATATATACATACACACACTAATATTTTTAGTAAAGTATGTAAAGCTCTATGCATACTTAAGGTTGACAGTAAGCAAGAATCCAAGTCAAGTCAAAGTTGTACTCCAAATTTTGTGCAAATCTTTCAGCAGGCAGGATTTCTTGAAGCAGAATTCTACAGATGGATGCCCTTCCTGATCCTTTCTCTCACTCACTAAGTGGTATAATAACTGGATAGTTATTAATATTATTTCTAATTCTGAAAGGGAGGGGAAGTGGCAATATTGGTAGAGCATTGGACAACATGCTTTGTGGCATATAGTTATGTCCCTTTGTGTTCTGAGTTCAAATCCCGCTGAGATTAGCTTTACCTTTCATCCTTATGGGGGTTGATAAAATAAAGTACGAGTAATGCACTGGCGCCGATTTAATCGCCTTTCCCCTCCCTAACATTATTGGCCCTGTGCCTAAATCAGAAACCATTATTTCTAATTCTGAATGAAATCCTCTCACCTCTACCATAGTGATACCAAGGTCAAGCAGATTGATTTATACACCACCAAAGTCTAATCTAAGAATACAATATTGTATTTAAAAGTAATCAGGAAAACCATAAATTCAACTAATGTGCTAGAAATCATAAATAAAATTGCATAAAGAAATCAGTTTTCATTTTAGATTGTTACTATATATATATACTCATATATAATGCACATAATTTTCCATGGAAATACAATGTGAAAAACCAACATTTGACTTGTCGACTGAACCTATAAAACCTCAATAGAGGTACAACTTATGCACAAGTATATATATAATTTTTAAAAAAAGGGTCATTTAAATTAAAGCAAAGAAAAGAATAACAATAATAACTAAACTCATTTAAACTCTATTGAAATATGAATAAACATCAATAATTTGTTTTATTGATAAACAATGTCAACTTAGATGAAGAGGACTGCTTTATCAACACTAGTTATTTAATAAATCATCACAGAATTGAGAAAATTTAAACATCTCATCATTAGAAACAGCACCATTATCCTTCATACAACTGCTTTACCATGCTTGCATGGGTTGGACAAGTCCTTTCCAGCCCAATATCCCTTCACTCATAGAGTTCTCTCATCTCCACTGAGAGGTTCACCATTTTGTGATCAGCTCTAATCACCTCTGCCCAGTTTTTTTTCTCAGCCTTCCTCTACTACAGCTCCTTTCCACAGGCATCACCCATCATTATCATCGTTTAAAGTCTATCTTCCACGCCAGCATGGGTTAGACGGGTTTGTCCCACTTGAGGCAAGTTGGGTCAGGTGACCGTGTCTCGCTTGTATAGAACTGTTTCTGACTGGTTTTCTACGGCTGGATGCCCTTCCTAGCACCAACCATATTTGCAGTGTGTGTGCTGGGTGCTTTTTACCACGACTCCTACACGACCACTTTACAGTGTGGATTGGGTGATTTTTGTTGTGACACCTACCCGAGCACTTTAGTGGGCTGGATGTTCTGTGGTACTAACATAACTTTACAGAGAAAGGGTGGTGTGGGCGGAAATGGAAGGATGGAGTAGGGGTGTGGGATGTGGATTGGGTGTATATTGGGTTAAAAGGTGCCTACTGACTGTAGGTTTAAGTTTGTACGTAAGGGAAGGTGGGTCTTCTGTATTACTGCATAGCGCCAAAGATCTTGATCCAGTGACATTGTCTTAGAGAGGTGCAAGTGTGCAAGGTCAGATTTTATCACCTCGTCTCAGATTTTGCTGGGTCTAACTACTCCGTAGCTTCCATCAATTTTGATCGCCTTGCACTTTTTTATACAGCTGTTGTCCTTCATACGCATCACATGACCATGCCAATGTAATCTCCTCTCAATCAAACTGCATCTGATCCCTCTTATTCCTAATTTCTCAGTTTGTTTACATTTTGCCGTACTATTACACATCCCTCGGAGTTTGCATGCTTAGTTCCTTTCCAATTTGCGCAGATCCTCTACACACAATGCCCAGATCTCACTGCCATGTAACATTCCTGTTTGTATACAAGCATCATACAATCTGCTTTTCGTTTTTAGAGAGAAACCTTTTGTGGCCAATAGTGGTATTAGCTCTCTGAACTTTTTCCATCCCATTCTAACTCTGGATACTGTACGTTTAGAACACCCTCCTCCACTGCTGATTTTGTCACCCAGGTAACGGAAAATGTCTACTATTTCTATAGAGCCACCTGGGCAGTTGAAGTGGGCACTTGCTACTTACTGCACCTGAGCATCAGCCACATATAAAATCTACATTCTTAGATAGCTTGCCTGTGATCCCACTACATCTTTTATGAACCCATAGTTTGTATTTGGGGCATAGAATGAATTTCTATCTACTCCTTTCTTACACACTAAGCATGGCCATTTCCCAGAAGGTACCTGTGCCCTATTTATTTTTCTACATACTAGAACTTTAAACTTAGACAAGTTAACTGTAAGGCCTTTTGATTCTAGGCCATGCTTCTATGTTTGGAACTTCTTCTGTAGTTCAGCCATAGATTCAGCTACAAGAGTTAGATCATCTGCGTATAGAAGTTCCCATGGGCAGCCAGTCTTAAACTCTTCTGCTATAGCCTGTAGGGCAATAATAAACAGGAAGGGGCTAAGGACGGAGCCTTGATGAACACCTACTTTTACACTAAATTTTTCACTATATTCATTGTTAATAATAACCTTGCTGATTAGTCCTCTATACATGGCTTGTATAGCTCTCACAAGCCACTCATCTACTCCTAGTTTTCTAAGAGCCCACCAGATAATGGAACGGGGGACTCTGTCAAAAGCTTTCTCCAAGTCAACAAAAGCTAAGTAGAGGGGTTTACTTTTAGCTAGGTAGTTCTCCTGTAGTTGCCATACAAGAGAGCATCCGTGGTACTTTTACCTAGCACAAACCCAAACTGCATTTCATCTAGATCAATTCGGTCTCTAATCAGTTGTGCAAAGACTCTTTTTGTGAGCTTCATGACCTGGTCAACTAACTTAATGCCTCTATAGTTTTCTCCTTTACCCTTGCAGCAGTTAATGATGATGCTGCTATGCCAGTCATTTGGTATGACCCCATTCTGTATTACTTGGTTTACTATCTGGGTGACCATAGTATGTCCTACCATTCCAGATGCTTTCAACATCTCAGCAACTATCTCCGAAGGCCCAGCTGCCTTGCCTGTCTTCATATCTTTGATTGCCTGACTTACTACACTACCATTAATTTGCACAGCTGGTCCCTCTGTTGGATCAATTTGGGACAGACTATCTTTATCCCATTCATTCTCCTCATTTAGTATTCTGTTGTAGTGACACTTCCAAGCTACCTTCTTATCAGTATCAGTGAGGGCAAATACACCACCATCATTATGGACACACTTCTCCCCGACAATATCACAATTTTCCTTGACACATTGTCTTGCAATCCTGAATACCTCCCGTTTTTGGTCCTCGCAGTGTAGAACATGCTTGAACTTTCTATCCTCTGCTTCCCTTCTTGCAAAGTACACTTGTCGCCTAGCTTCTCTCCTAGTCACGTGATGCTGTTCTCTACTTCCCCCATCCCGCTATTCTTCCCAAGCCTGCTTTTTGGCCTTGATTGTCTCCTCCACCTTACTGTTCAACCACCAAGTTACTCTCCTCCTGCCCAAAGGTCTGCTCCAGCCACAGATTTCTTTTGTCGCCTTCAGCAAGTTAACTTTCAGGAATTCCCACTGTTCCTGTATATTGTACATCTCTAATTGCTCTTCCTTACTGTCAAAAGCATCAAGTAATATGCTTTTAAATTTGTTACTGGCTATGAGGTCCTTCAACTTTCATATTCTTCTCCTCAAAGAAGTCCTCTGTCATCGAGTAAGTCTAGTCCTGACTATAAGGTCACTAATTATTAGGCTATGTTGGAAGGTGTATTCTTCACAGGGGAGGGACTTAGTGTTTACAGCAGACACTCTGTCTCGTCTTCTAGTAAGGATAAAATTTCTCTGGCTGGTGTGATACCCCTGAACTATAAGTGATCAAGTGATTGTCTCGGGTATTTTTTAAGTTTGTATTACAGATAGTTAGGTTATAAGCTTCACAGAATTCCAGGATCCTGAAGCCTTCCTCATTTCTAGTAGCAAAACCATAACCTCCATGGATTCCGTCATAGCTATCTCAATGTAATCCAACATTACCATTAAGGTCGCCAGCAATAATTATGTAGTCATTGTTGGTTATTTGGGAGGTAGTGAGCATTAGCAACTCATAGAACTTGTCTTTTATAACGTCTTGTAGAGAACTTGTCTTTTATAAAGTCTCGTAGACCAGTTGACACAGTTGTTCTATTTAGAACTAGTCTTATTTTAATGATTCTGTCGTTTACTCTATTTACGGCAATTACCTTATCTACCCATTTTTCTGCTAACATAATAGTAATGCCAATATCATAAACAGTGCTGCTCTGTGTTTAGAGAAAAACAGGATAGCGTTTAAGAAATATCAAATGTAGTGTGCAAGAGAGAAGAGTGCACTGGGATATGGACACATGCATAGATGGTGATTGCTGGGAAAAGAAATGTCAGGTGGAATTCCTATTACTGAAAAAACACTGATGCTTTAGTCAGGAGTTGCAACCAATAGATAGTTTCGGTAATAGAAATAATTCAATCTAGAGAATTGGCTCTTTTCTTTTCTATATTATGTAAAAACCTAAGGACCTTTTTACAAAACACCCTTTACCAGAAATGGTCACCAATTGTTTACTGAATGATATTTCAGAAATTGAGGAATTCATCAAAAACAGTCCGGAAATCAAGTTTTTAGTCAGCAACAAGATAATATAAACATGGAACAGAAATAAGTCAAAGTAGTCTGTAAAGGAATTCAAGGTGGAATAAAAAAAAAATAAAATAAAATAAGGTCAAGTGAATTCAGAGACAAAGGGCTTATCGATAAAAAGAGAAACTGAAAAACTGAATTATTAAAAGGTATTGCTGTAAAAATAAATCATTGGGGAGTCAGGAAAATTTAAATGTTAGTGTTTCATAAACTGAGATGACAAAGAGACTAGAGTAGCTAATGTTTGGATGGAAGCCAGCTGGTCTATATTTTGTCAAATGGTTTGTTAGAATTATAAAAACTTTTTCTTGTGATGTGATACATTGATGAAAGAGAAATCTCTCTCTATCTCTCTCTCCCTGGGATATTTACTGCAAATATAAGATTAAATCTATAAATATTACTCTAATATAATATATGAGAATATTTTGTGGTGAAGACATTTTGGAAAAAGAAGTTTTTATCTGGTTAATGGAGAAGCCTTCTATTGAGTATATTTCTGATTCCTTCATGTAACCCCTGCTGCCATTAAATCTCACATAAAGAATCACTATATCATCAGGATATGTGAAGGTACATGGCCTATGGTTAGTGTTGAACATATAATCATAATATTGTTGGTCTGATACCTGGGCCAAGTGATGAATTGTGTTCACTTCATTTCACATCACTCCAGTACTCAGCTGAGGGTTAACCCTACTATGGACTTACATCTTGTCCAGTGGGGAACATACTCTCATTGGCTTAATGCTAATGAAACCTGGATAAGCACTGGCCTGATGAGCCTCCAGACTTGGGGGGGGGTTTAGGAAGATATATAAAGGTACATGTCTCCTAAAATGTATGCTGATACAGACATGTAATATGTACAGGTGATGATAGTTGGGTAAAGAAGAAATAGAAATCCACACAAATGGAAGAGTAAGACCAAGGATGACATGGACAGAAGTAGCAAAAATTGATCTCGAGATGCTGAACTGCACAAAGGTGATGACAGACAGATACCATTATAATTCACTATGGCTGCATTTTGGCTAAAACGATTCATAACATTGATCAAACACAACAAATCCTTTGCAGATGCCCTCGTCCATATTTTTCCTTCTTTACCATTATTTTTATAGAAACATGCTATTATTATGATCATTTGTGTTGGGACATACGCATTTCAATTTTTTCAATACTACTCAAGACAACTGCTTTCTTTACACTACTAATATAATATTAAAGAAAGTGATGATTTGAGAGAAAAGAAAGAAAAGAAATTGATATATGGAATATATTTACCTATATGTATATTCCATTCATCATGAAGAAAGGGTAAAAGAAATATGTTACTTCGTACAAATACTGAAAGTAATAGGTCACCATTCATAAATTCCTATATTAATAAATATATTAAACTGCCTATGCCTTCCCCACCCTCTCTCTCTCTCTCTCTCTCATATATTTATATATATATATAGTCATATTTACGTTTTTTATTCCATGGTGGCTTGGAAAGGACTATTCATTTCATTTCATTTCATTTTTACGTCCGCTTTTTCCCTGCTTGCACGGGTGGGACGGGAATTGATTCTGGCTTGATTTTTACAGCTGGATGCCCTTCCTAACACCAACCTCATTAACAGTGAGTGCTGGGTGCTTTTTTTGGTGTGGCACCTCCAGCACCACTTTGCAGTGGAATGATAGGGACCCCCAGTCCTATCATCTTATTTCTACAGCTGAGTAAACTGGAGCAATGTGAAATAAAGTGTCCTGCTCAAGGAAACAACACATCACCCGGTCTGAAGATTGAACTTACAACCTTTCGATTGCAAGCCCAATGCTCTAACCACTAAGACATGTGCCTCCACTATATATATATATATATATATATATATATATATATATATATATGAATATATATATATATATATGAATATATATATATGAATATATATATATATATGAATATATATATATATATGAATATATATGAATATATATATATATATGAATATATATATATATGAATATATATATATATATATATGAATATATTGTTATACTTGGGGAGGGTCATATTTGTGTAATATTGCCAGAATTAATAACAGAACACACTCACTGTTTGGTTGGTTTTCGCTTCTCGCTGTCTTTTATATCTGTAATCTAACTTACTCGGTCCTCAATGTTGCCATTAACTGACCGACGGTCAAAAATAATACAGATACAATATAGACACAAACACATATCATCATCAAATCTTTCGTTGCACATCTGCAACATCGTCAGTGGTGTTATATTTTCCTCCTGTTGTGTTGTATGATAAACTATATATATGTGTTTAGCTATACTAAATTGTGCTTCTGTTTGTTCATCGACCTGCGACGGCAACTGCGTGCGTTTGTTAAATGGTAAAGTCGTGGCGTGGACTCGTCGCAGGTCGAATGATTTTTCGGAGGGGTTATAAAACGGAGAGTTCCAAGTTGCTGCTTTATGTGTACTAGTGCTATTGTTATTGTTAGTTGTGTTGTTTCTATTTATTTCCACCAACAGCCTCATGGTTGTTTCTATGTCTCTCATAATTACTCCTGTCTCTTTCCACTGGCTCAATGTTGTTATCTACCCATGACTTCCAAACATCTGATCCACCGAAACTCGGCCATTTCGGACCATACCAAAATCAACATACTGATTGCGGATTTGGTACGGGTGATGAGAAATGTGTCCCGCATGTGCAACCCCGAAGAACTAGAGAGACACATACAACACTTCATCCACCATATGCAGTTCTCTGGCTACAATCAGAGAGATAGAATCAGAGTGTATAGAGGAGCCAGAACCAAATGGGAAAAAATGGTAAATAATGACATAAATGGGACCTGCCCCTTGTATAGGAGCAAATTTTGGAATAGAATAGAAAGAACTAGGAACAAGGCCAATAGAATAAACTCATGGTATGATAGCAATAAATACCAGAGTGTAATGTTCATCAATACAACCCCTAGAGGCGAACTAGCCTACAAATTTAGAAGGGCCCTAAATAAACATAAACTCAATATTAAGATAGTAGAAAGACCAGGTACCTCCGTAAAAACACTTATTAGCAAGACATACCCGTTCCAAAGACCCTCATGTATAGATAAGAAATGTATAACCTGTAAAATAAGCCCCCATATTAACTGTAAAACTAGAAATGTAGTGTATAGCATAAGATGTACTGAAGGACAATGTAGAAACAAAAATATAGTGTACATAGGTGAGACAGCTCGTAGTATAGGGGAACGGATAAATGAACACTGGCGAGACCTTCAAGATAATAAAGAATCATCTGTACTCTACCAACATGCTAAGATAGAACACAAGGGTAAATTAGAGAACATAGAAATAAAAATAGAATCCACACACAGAAAAGATGCAATGTTTAGGCAAATTACAGAGGCAGTAAGCATAAAAGAATTACAACCAAAATTAAATAGAAAATATGAGTGGAACAGCAACATCACAACTTACAATTAAGGACAAAATGAAAACACACACATACATAGAACAAACAACCAACCAACAACATGTAAATAAATAAACAAATAGATAAATGAGCACAAACACACACAGACACCCGGATGTGGCGCATGCGCAAACTGAGCACACAACACACACACAGAAACAAAATGGCGTAGGACAGAAGAAAGGAAAGGCACAGAAACAAAGAAAGGAATCCCCAGTCACTGAAGAGGTCACAGAGTGTGTGACGAAAGGACTATGACTATATATAAACAACTATCTGGTTGTGGAACCAACCAACCAACCAGAAATTTATAAGTTTGTAGATTTGTAAATTTATAAATATATAATAAATTGAAGTGAAAGCAACTGGTGCGTGTGTTTCTTATTGGCAACATGACGCTCCCAAAGTATAACAATATCGGTTTCAACACACGATTTCAGATAAAGAATCTTGCTAAACAAATTCAGAAACGAAATATATATACATATATATATATATATATATACATATATATATATATATATACATATATATATATATATATACATATATATATATATATATACATATATATATATATATATACATATATATATATATACATATATATATATATACATATATATATATACATATATATATATACATATATATATATATATATACATATATATATATATATACATATATATATATATACATATAACTTTGAATAACTTTGAAATGTTTTGGCCAGTATTGGCCCAGGCCATGTCTAACTTAATAGCACCACCTGGCGAAGTCTTTCAATTCAGGATTTGGGCACCATGGCCCATTCGAGAAGAGAATTACTGTTTGCGGAGACATATCCGGGTGTGGGTGGTTTGTCCGGGATTACTTGGAGGAATTTGTCCAAAGACTTCTTGAATTTTGTGTGGTCAGTTTCTGTTTTGACGTGTCCTGGTGTGATGTTGAAGAGAGCAGGGCCGATTGAGGTGAAATAATTGTGCCGTATTGTTGTTATGAGTTGCGATTTAGATTTTTGAATGGGACGGATAGCACGGGGCCCAAGCCTTGGGTGTATCTTGAAGGCGATGCCAACATCATTTGGGCAGTGATGATGGAACATTTTCCACATCATGCAGATAATATAACGCTCACGGCGACGTTGGAGTGAGTAAAGTTTCAGGTTTTCTAATCGACCCCAGTAGTCAAGGTCTGACATGCCATCTATCTTTTTCGTGATTGCCCTTTGAGGAGCTTCAAGTTTCATGATACTTTGTTTCGTGTGGGGAGACCACAGTGGACAACAGTATTCAAGGTGTGGTCGGGCAAAAGTAGAGAAGAGAAGGATAATGGTGCGGGAATCTCTCGACTGGAAGGTTCTGAGGATCCAGGAACACATTCTGCGGGCCATGTCAACTTTGCTGCTTATATGCGTGGTCCAGCTTATGTTGCTGTCCACGGTTACTCCCAAGTCTCTGATGTTGTTAGATGCCACGAGAGTTTCCCCGGAGGGAAGGGAGTACGGGAGTTTCAGAGCATCCTCTTTTCCAAAGTGGATCAGTTCGAATTTGTCTTCGTTCAGTAACATGTTGTTCTTTTCTGCCCATTGGGTAACAGCCAGTAGGTCTGACTGAAGGCTTATCCGGTCATCCACGCCATTGATGACCTTTTGGAGCTTGGAATCATCAGCGAAAATTTTAATGTTGCTGTGTTTGATGATGTCAGTGATGTCATTAATATAGATGATGAAGAGAAGTGGGCCCAACACAGTGCCTTGTGGGACCCCACTACTGACTTTGGCTGGGCTTGATTTGACTCCCTCAACTACAACATGTTGGGTTCTGTTTGACAGGAAGCTCTTGATCCACTGCAGCAGCTTTCCAGTGACACCAATATTGGACAGCTTTCTCAGTAGAATGTTATGATCAACCCTGTCAAAGGCCTTGCTGAAATCAAGATAGATAACATCAGTGTTGGAACCCTCTCCCAAGGCTCTCAAAATGTCATCAAAGTGATGCAGTAGCTGCGTCAGGCAATCCCTTCCATTACGGAATCCATGCTGGTTGGAGTTCAGCATATTGTTACTCTCAAGGAAGTGGGTCATTCGCGATCTCACCACTCTCTCAAATACCTTAATGATATGAGAGGTGAGTGAGATTGGACGGTAATTCACGGCAAGGGATTTGTTTCCCTTTTTGAAAACTGGGACAACAGACTGGGATAGGTTTTCTGGCACATATCCAGCATCCAGTGAGTTCCGCCACAGATTGGCAAGAGGAGATGCAAGTTGGTGTTGACACGCCTTCAAGACACAAGCAGGGAACCTATCGGGACCTACTGCTGAATTATGCTTGATTTCCTTTATTGCCGCCAAGACATCAGGGGCGCCAAACGTTATGTCCGATAAGGTGTAATGGGGAGTAACATCGCCGATACAGCCCAGATCGGCCATATCAGGATTGCTGAAAACAGAGCAGTATTGTTTCTGCAGTATCTCACCCATGGTTTTAGCATTGTCTTGAAGAGTGCCATTT
>CAXHJY010000304.1:185000-190000 GCA_964016885.1 Eledone cirrhosa | reverse complement strand
GCAAAGGCACTGCACAAAGCCAGTCCCACTCTCTTAACCAAGATGATATTTACCAAAAGGAAGAACAAGTCAACATCATTGGATACCATCAGGGTTGCAGGTGTTATATCAGAGTTTTCCTTCTCCTAGAATCCTGCCTTGACAAAGGCTAGGGGTCATCTCTCCCGGTGATTTTGGATGGCCATTGACTCTTAAGAGCTCCTTTGCCCTTTGACAGGTTTTGTTTTTAGTCCTGCAGGATGTCCAAAGTCACCCTCCTCACCAAGAAACCTTGGTGGGGTTGCCAGTTTAGTCGCCAACGACCCGACCATGGGACAGTTTGTACTGGGATACATGTTACCAGTAGCACCAACTGGTGACCTGACACATTATATATATATATATATATACACACACAGATATACATACATACATATATACATACATATATATATACATACATATATATATACATACATATATATATATACATTCATTTTCATTCATTTCATTTTACGTCCACCTTTCCCTGCTTGCAAGGGTGGGACGGGAACTGATTCTGGCTTGATTTCTACAGCTGGATGCCCTTCCTAACACCAACCTCATTTACAGTGTGCTGGGTGCTTTTTTGCCGTGGCACCTCCACGACCACTTTGCAGTGGAATGATAGGGACCCCAGTCCCTATCATCTCATTTCTACAGCTGAGTAAACTGGAGCAATGTGAAATAAAGTGTCTTGCTCAAGGAAACAACACATCACCCAGTCTGAGAATTGAACTCACAATCTTTCGATTGCAAGGCCAATGCTCTAACCACTAAGCCATGTGCCTCCATACATACATATATAACCACTAAGCCATGTGCCTCCATACATACATATATAATAATAATAATAATAATAATAATAATAATGAAATTATTGTGTAAAGTGCTCAGGTGCACTACAACTCGTCAATATAGTACATAGAATAATACACAAATGCCAGGGAAGTACATGTTTGTATGTGTTAGCTGTAGTGTTGGCGGATCTCGGGAAGCATGGAGGCCTTAAAGGATGCAGCGTCTCGACAGCTAACAACTGATGCAGGTAGTTTGTTCCATGCTTCAGCAACTCTGAGCGTGAAAAAATGTTTCCGAAAGTCATGGGAACTGTGCTGTTTTCTTACTTTGTGGGCATGTCCACGTGTGTTAGACACATGGAAATCGAAAAGGCACTCAGGGTTGTTGTTGGCAACATGGTTAACAATTTTGTGGGTGTTTACCAAGTCAGTTGCCAGGCGTCGGAGCTTCAATGAATCCATGCCCAGGGAAGCAAGGCGATCAGAGTATGGTAGATGCCTGATGGAGGGTATTCGCTTGGTTGCACGTCTCTGAACAGTTTCCAGGCGGTCAATGTCCTGAGCAAGATAGGGGTTCCAGACTGGTGATGCAAATTCTAAGTGTGGTCGCACCATAGCTGTATACAGCCTTAAATAGATATCTGGAGAGCGGCTGACAAAGGTCTTGCTGAGTGATGCTAAGACACCCTCGGCCCTCTTGACAATTTTAGAGACGTGCCTCGTCCAACGCAAATCGCTGCTGACCGTAATGCCCAGGTCACGTTCACAGGAAGACTTCTTGATATTAGTGCTGTGGAGGGAATATGTGGACGCTGGGTTTTTACTCCCAAAATGCATGGTGGTGCACTTGTCCACAGCTAGCTTGAGTTGCCAGTCTGAGATCCACTGTTGCATTGTGTCCAGGTCAGACTGCAAGCAAGATCTATAGTGTTCAGGATCTGTCCTTTTTATCTCAAGGTACAGCTTGATGTCGTCTGCGTACTTTAGTACTGTGGCATTCCTTAAGTTGGCATCTATGTCATTAATATATGCCACAAACAAAAGGGGGCCAAGAACAGATCCCTGAGGTACACCAGATGACATCTCATATGGTGAGGAATGCTGTCCCAGAACCGTGACTACCTCTCTTCGACTGAGAATGAAGGACTTCAACCAGTTAAAAAGATCATCCTTCACACCCATTGCAGAGAGTTTTGCCATAAGCCTTTTGTGCGGCACAGAATTGAAGGCCTTCGCAAAGTCAAGGTAAACAACATCCACCCATGAGCCGCCATCAGTGATCCGGGTGATGTCCTCAAGAAACTCTATAAGTTGATCACAGCAGCTGGAGTTGGGGATAAATCCAAATTGCGAAGGCCGGATAAGACTGTGAGAGCTCCAGAAGTTCCAAAGTGTTTCTCTGACACAGGATTCCATCAGTTTGGCGATGCAACTAGTAAGACTGACTGGACGATAGTTCACAGGTGATGTGCGGTCACCCTTTTTGAACAGAGGAATTACACTGGCAGTTTTCCACTGTTCTGGAGTAGCACTGTTGTTCAGACAGAATTGGAAGAAGCGTGATAACTGGCGTAGAAGGAAGTACCCACCACGTTTAAGAAGCAGGTATGTAACACCATCAAGACCAGGAGAGGCATGGTTGCGTTTATTTTTTAGGTGACGTCGCAGCATTGCAGGTGTAAATTCCATGGTTGTAATAGAGTCCGGTGTCATAGGTGGTGGAGATGGTACACTCTGGTCTTCAATGGTGAAAATGCCTGCATAGCATTCAGCAATGAGCTCTGCGCATTCCTTGGGGTCGTCAGTAACCTGGCTTGTGTGGGGATTGCGAAGAGGACCAACTGGAGAGTGAGGCCTCTGCTTTGAGTGAACATACTTCCAGAACACCTTACTGTCAGGGCTGGTTGCTATGCGCTGCTCAAATTGAAGCACTGCCTTTTTTGTCACCTGTTTGAGGTGGTTGGACGATCTATTTCGCCTCTTCCTATTAATGTCTGATTTGTGAAGTTTGTACTCACGTTCAGCATTGCGCCGTTCTTTTCTGGCAAGACGGACTGCTGCAGTCTCCCAAATTGCGCTTTTAGGATGTTTTTTCCGCTTACGTGGCACCGATGCTGCACATGCTGTCCATATTGAGCTCAGGATGTTCTGGAGTACAGTGTTGACATCTCCAGAGTCATAGAACTCAAGCCAGTTTGGCCGTTGCAACTCGGTGCAGTAACAGTTCCAGTCTGCTCTATTCCAGTCAAAGTGAGCAGTTTGGAGATGGTTGTGGTTCTTGTTACTGCCCATGAGGGATAGATTGGCAATGATCATAGCATGATCAGAGTCACCTAAAGGTTCCTCAGCAGTAACACTAATGACCGTTTCAGGAGTAGTGGTGAAGAGTAGGTCCAAAGTGTTGTCACCTCTCGTTGGGGAGGTGACCACCTGGGACCAACTCGAGTCCAGCACCAGCTCAAGGAAGTCATTTGCACTTGGCGGCCAACGAAAGGTCTCCCAGTCAATCTCAGGGTGATTGAAGTCACCTGCAATGAAAACATAAGTGGCTGTCTTCCTGGCAGCAGCTCTGAGGATATCACAAAGTTGAGTGTCCTGATGGTAATTTGGGGGACGGTAAACGACTCCAAGTAGCAGTGTTGACATGGTCATACGTATATCGCAGAAAAAAACTTCCTGCTGTGATTGGTTCAAATCAGCACAAGGAATTGCCGACAGATTTGACCGAACGTAGACCATTACACCACCACCACGACGATTAATACGGTCTTTACGAAACAGGTTGTAGCCAGTCATGCTGAAAACCCCATCACAGAGTAAGGGATGTGCCCAAGTTTCCGTGACTGTAATGAAGTCCGGGTTGATACTTTTGACGTAGGAGTCAAAAAGATGAATCTTATTGCATAGACTACGTGCATTCAAGGACAACAGTTTGTACTTTGATTCCAGTCTATGATTATGTGCAGGGGATGGCAGGTTGTTCTGATTTAGTTTCCCAGAGTTTTTTCAGTTTCTTTATTGTCAGTTGTTGTGGGTACACTGTTTTCAGACCAGCTGGTGTCTCTTTTCCATGATTCGCCAGCCTTAACAAACCTCCATATCTGCCCATCATCTCGTAGGCTGAAGCTTTCATGTTCTGCCGAGCTGCGGTTTAGGGAAGCTGCAGCACGCAACTTTGGGCGGACATCAGGTGGAAGACCAGGACGTGTTCGGAAAGCAATCCGACTTTCACGCCTAGCTTTATCAGAGGCTACAAGGTATGAACGTGCCTCAGCCGAGTTTGAAAACGACAGTCTAATTAACCTGGGTTTCGGGCCTGGTCGGCCAAGGCGTAGAGCACCCTTTGCGGGAGCACAGCCCAGGTCTTTGGATGAACTGGTAGCAAATGCCTGAAGATCAACTATGTCTTCCGGCACACCGATGGCAATCACTTCGTGGTT
Source organism: Eledone cirrhosa (assembly GCA_964016885.1). NCBI lineage: Eukaryota > Metazoa > Mollusca > Cephalopoda > Octopoda > Eledonidae > Eledone > Eledone cirrhosa. Next base: position 185,742 of record CAXHJY010000304.1, on the reverse strand, counting down.
TGCAGTTTCAGTGGCATTCTCAATGCGTCTAGGTTCAACATGAGGTACGCGGAGATTTTTTAACAAGACACTCCGGTAAGATCCCTCATTGTGGGGTTCTACACGAACGCTTGATTTTATTTCCGCTATTTCTTGACTTAAAGCGGAAATCATTTGCCGTATTTCCTCAAACTCCGTATTGACGGTCGGTTTTTGTTGTTGTTCTTCTCCTTCAACAGGAATGGTAGAAGACACAGTCGTCGGTTGTTGTTGTTGAAAAGTAACGGGTGAGGAAGACATGGGTTGCTGTTGTTGATGAAGTCCTTCAACGGGGGTAGTAGCAGAAGCTACGGTCGTTGGTTTTTGCTGTTGTTCAGCGACAATGGTAGAGGAAGACACGATCCTCGGTTTTTGTTGTTGTTGTTCAGGAACAATGGTAGAAGACACGATCTTCGGTCTTTGTTGTTGTTCCGCAGTAATGGGAGAAGCAGGCATACAGCCCAGGCACTGAAAGGACCAGTTTGTTAGCTGGACCATCTCCCAGAGTCTATCCATCGTAGCAATGTGATGTTTCTTATTTTGGCCTGGGATCTTCCGGAAGCCTGTGGCGCATTGAAGGCAGACAGAGATGCGACAGGTTCCACATTCGACCCAGCGATTACGGAACGAGTTTTCGGGTTCCGTACAGATATGGCAGGTGTGATCTTCCGGGCAATGTTCTATTTTTGGACATCGACCAGTTTTGTCGCAAATTTCATCGATG